>JAOCNB020434271.1:0-15087 GCA_026546465.2 Palythoa caribaeorum
AAAGCAGAAGAATCGAGGAAATCCCGCTAAAAAAAGCTTAATGAATATATCAGTGAATTAAAGCTGGATAAATAAAACATTTTTTAAATTCCGGGAAATTTTGCTGCAAAAACTGGGTAGGAGAGGGCGCGCCTCAGCGGTACCTAAAACAAACAAATCTTTATTAAACCGCGGGCTAAACTTTGACTAAGGAAATTAACTAAAAGATAACAATTAATAATATCCAGAATGAACGATTTTTTAAAATGTTTGGTAATTTGTGTATCTTACACTGTTTTACTACGTTTTATGACATTAATGTTTACATATTCAAAAGCTGCATGCAAAAAAGTTCTCTTTAGTTAGGGTACAAACTTGAAACTTAGTCCGGCAAAATGCGTGTTTACTCACAATGAATAACTATCGAAAATTTGGTCGGAAGCACTAAAACACCTTCAAAGAAAATCAGAAAAAACGAAGGAGGCTCCATTTGACCCACATTTGATCCCCCCTGCCTTTGACGTTCGCGGGTTAAATAACAAAGTTTGTGATTTTCACAGTATTTCTACTAAATGGCAATTTTGTAACAATGGAAATCTTGAAAAACAATGTTTATACCTTTCCCCTCAAGTTTTATTGCGGGTATATTTAAAATCCTTTTTTGCATAAGTTATTGAAATGCAGGTAAATAATTGATATGGAGCAAAGAGTTTTAATATTTGATGTTAGCGACAAAGTTATAAAAGCGCAACTGAATTATTAGAGAAAGAGAGACAGACAGATCGACAGACAGATAGACAGTCAAAGAGAGAGAGAGACAGACAGACAGACTATCAATGTCATCGTTTTAATTCAATTGTTTAATTCAAAATATCCTAGAAATATGGACATAAACATATATCGTCTACTGCTACACTGTGACATGGTGATAAACCAAGAGAAAGAATTAAAGGCACTAAATGATCAAGTATACGATCAAGCAGAAAGCATAACAAGTCGTCAGGTGTCAATAGAACACCAGTACATTAGGAATCATATTGAAATCTGCCACTATGAAGAGAAAATGGCGGTGAACGAACGAAAGTTTCTTCAGTATGAAAGTTTTCAGTGTGAAGGAAGTATGCAGTACATCTGGCGTATTGAACACTTTAAAAGTCGTCTTCAAGAAATTACAGGTTAGTTTCTTGGTGTGTTTAATTTGTTAGACGGACCCTGTTACTGGTCAAATTTAAGTGCTTTAACAACAGGTGACAGTAATGTTCGATTGTTTGTTCTTATTCCAACTGGTCAATGATCAATATTATTTTATAAATCATCATCATCATCATCATCATCATTTCATTATTGTTGAGTCATAGTTGTTTGATGTTATTATTACAATAAGTAGTACTGAGTAGCCGTATTAGTAGTATAATAATCTATATAGTTGTATAATAGTAACAATATTTTATCTTCGTTTTATTCTCTTAGTTATTTCATCGCGTTAAGAAATGAAGAGTTTATTAAAATCATCATCATCATCATCATCATCATTATTATTATTATTATTATTATTATTGTTAATTGGAGCCCTGTATAACATATTTGACCAAAAATACCAAGACTGAGGTTGTCACCTTTCTGGATTCAGCCTGATACTTCAAAGCCATTCCAAGTACTTCTGCTGCAGCCGCATGGACAACTTTGTACTTATGACTCAAATTATTCACGAGACTTGAGAAGAACCTGAAAACATATCGGAATAATTAACAATTATTGTTTGAAGTCGAGGTAAATAATGGTAGAATATTGACCACGTTGTGAGGCATCCGCTTTATTTCAAAGTCCATGCAGTCTAAAAAGAATTAAAAACGAAAACTAGTGTTTTAAAAAAACGTTGAAACGACTCACATCGCTTTAAAAAAGTGAATACATCCAACTTCTAAGAAATATTTTTCATAAAAATTCCTTCAAAGTAAGATCAAACTTTATCGTTTTCTTTATATTTTGCGGAATTGCATTATTTTGAATATTTTGCAAGACTTCAGCGTCAAAAACCGTTGTCAATCACGAATTGATAATTGCCTATCCTGCTGCTGAACGCCACTCAAATCTGGTAAACATTATCTTCATCCCGGGAGGTAGGTATTTTTGTCTATCAAACCGAGATAGACAACCAATCAACATACGTATATTACTAAAGGCATTAATGAGAAGCAGACATTGATTATCAAATTAGTAAAAATTCTGCTGTAAATGAACAACTTCTGTTATCTTTTTAGATAACTACCTAAGAATATACTAACATCATGAACATTCATTATCAGCATCTTCATCAATATCTTTACCATAAATGGATAATCATCGCAATCATCATCATCACAATCATCATCAGTATCATAATCACTATCATAAATCATCACTGACGACCATCAGTGCGACAAAAAAATCATCTAAACGGTTTAAATATTAGCCACTCACTGGTCGTGGAGTGAAATAAGTAATTATTTGCATGAAGTATATAAATATTTTTAGAATCCTTACTCTTGTTAAAGGAACACCATTCGTCTAAACTACCAGTAACAATAAAATATCCGATATTTTCTGTTAAGAGCTTTGACAGTCTGACATTGA
This sequence comes from Palythoa caribaeorum, assembly GCA_026546465.2. Classification (NCBI taxonomy): domain Eukaryota; kingdom Metazoa; phylum Cnidaria; class Anthozoa; order Zoantharia; family Sphenopidae; genus Palythoa; species Palythoa caribaeorum. Next base: position 2,593 of record JAOCNB020434271.1, read on the forward strand.
TAAGTTCTAATATTCACATATCAAAACAAGTTAGCCAGATAAAACTGTATGAGTGGAGCTTTCTCGTTTAAATATTAAAATAAAAATAGCCTTACTGTTTTTCATCTATTCTTGAGTCAGCAGAGATTGGCGACAAGCCGTTTGCGAGAACCACTCCCAAAAGCTGAATACCAGCAGCATTGTCTTTTACCTCCTGGTTCGGATTACTAAAATTGTCAAAGATAACTCTGCCGAAAGTAAAAATAAGGTTAAATGTACTTCGTTTCATGCGACAATTACCACAAGATGGTGACATGTCACTGACTACCTCTTACATGGTGCTCACTAACTAATGATAAAAAAATTCCAGGAGTTTTCCAGGGTAGAAAATATATTTTTCCAGGACCCAACCACGCCACCAAAACAATCGTGCGGCTTTTCTGCTTTCCGGTTGAAGCAAAACGGGACCAAAATCCCCACAAAAAAAATTCCTGAAATTGTGTCTACACTGATAAAATGCAAAAAGTACAATTGCGAGTCAGATACGTCTGCAGGTTTTGGTTTGTTTATAAAACTGTTGAAAATTTTTCCACAAATTGCAGGAGTTTTCCAGGAGTACAGGGAAATTATCTGTTTTTCCAGGAGTTTTCCAGGGCCCTGGAAGAAAATTCAAAATTCCAGGAGTTTTCCAGGAATTCCAGGAGTAGTGAGCACCATGCTCTTACAGGGTTCACACTCTTCTGAAGATCTGAATTTCCATGACTTTCAATAACTGTTTGTGTGATCTTTCACAATTTTCCACGTTCTTTCGCTGTTCATTCCTTTGCCAAAATACGTCAGAAGTATTTTTGCAACTATACAAGCTTTTTTACCTCATGAATGATCGATGAGGTGTAGGAGTGAAGTAAATTCACTCGCTCACTCACTCAGATGTAAGCTTTTAATCGGGTGATTAACGTATGCATTAAACTATAAGTTCAAAAGGAAAAAACTTTCTTTTAAATTTCTCAACCCGGGCTCGAACCCTCGCCTGCTCGCCTCCCAAGTTGGTGTTCTAAAGCCGATGCTCTAACCACTAGGTTATATCGACGACTGCTTTCAAAGCGTTAAAAATTTAAAGTTTAATTCGTCATGAATTTCTAACATATGCAGAAATTTGATATCTTTTTATATTCCTACTTATCTATTTCATGCTCGCTGAGTATTTTTGTGCAATGCAAAAATTCTGTTGTAAAACTGCAGGCCGACCAGGTTAGATTCTTGTGACTCTTATGCTTGTTAATCGGTGCATCTGTCAAGCTGTTCGAAGATCGAGTCCCACAGAAACCAACCAATTTTTTTTTGCCTTTTTTGCTTTTTGGCCATTTTATTCTTTTTTTATAGTTAGAAATTATTTACTGAATAAACAGTGATTCTTACAGCCGTTTTTTACATTTTTCTCCCCTCGAAATAAATAACTGTGATTTTTAAGCCGTTTTTATATTTTTAATATTACGAGGGAAGAAAAATATAAAAACGGCTTTCAGAAATAACTTCTAACTATAAAATGAAAAGGGTAAAAGGCAAGAAAGGAGAAAAATTTTTGGTTGGTCTCTGTGGGACTTGATTTTCAAATGGCTTGCCGCATGCTCCAATTAACAACCACAAGAGCCACAAGAGCCACAAGAGTCGAGCCTGGTCGGCCTGTGGTAAAACTTATATAAATTCATCCATGAGGTGGCTCACAGGGCCTTTGATTTGTTTTTCACGTTATTCTAATCCTAAATAAATTTTACCGATTTTTCATGACTTTCCACTCCCCTAATCGAAGTTAAATGACATTCCAGGCCTGGCAAATGGAATTCTAAAATACTAGGTTTTCAACGAACTGTACGAGGCGTATCTTTTGTTGACATTAAAATGAGCAGTCTCAAGGAATGTTGTTTTGTCACACTAGAACGTACATCATGCTAGAATAACAAAGAAACATTATTCTTCAAAAGTAACTTACGTTACTAAAATAACTGAGTGGCAGATTTCGCGTTTAAAATTCTTCCTTAGAAAATGCAATCAATCGCTTTTTGACATTTTCTATAAAAGATTTTTTCCAATATTACTTACAACCAATCTGAAACGCCTCAGTCTCTAAAGGATAACGAAGCCGTTAGTGACTCTTACTTGTTTCACTATAGTGTTTTTTTTTTATCAACCCTGTCTGTTGCAAAGACAAGTGTTAATGGTGTTCTACACTTACTGCGTTTAAGATGGAAAAGTGTCCTTAAAAAAGTCAATCACCTGGTTGGAACTTGAATCCTGTCTCTCCACACTTCTGCCATTGTCTTAACAATCTCCAAGTTGTTTCTGAAAACTGAGCGGCTTTTGTGTTTACACTTTAACATCAGGAACTCAAACAGCCTTCCAACCAAGTGACGATCGCCGTACGTATCCTACAAAGGCAATTAATATTCCATTAGAAAATTAATCCATCGCAGGTTATCCCCCAACCTCGGGATGATGGAAAGCTGAATCAACTATGGCGGAAAAGTAGGTCACACAAATGTTCAACACTCGGTTGAGCCAAGGTTTAAACCCGGGACCTCATGTTTAGGAGCCATAGATCTCACCAATACGTCAACCACGCCGCCGTTCTGTCTCTAAGGCAGGCACCTTGATTCTTCAGCAAAAAACATAAAAACCATCCGACTCGTTAGGATAGTTAGCTCCCAAACAGAGCTGCCGCGCTGCTAAAAAATAGAAATTTCTACCCCCATGTGACTCAGACAAACAGAGGCATGTTTGACAAAGAGATCTTTGGAAAATGTAGCGATCTCGTAATTACAAGAAACTATTTTCTTACTAAATTTCAAATAATATTGTCCGTTCAAAGCATTGCATCAGCAGTCACTTCATTTTACGCTAGCGGGTTTGTTCAGTTGATCAAGTCATGAAGTCATCACTTTGCAGCACTATTGAGGTATAAATGGAAGATTTGACAAAGCTTGCAAAAATAAATAAAGGACAGCTTTCCCTAAAAATAATGGGCTTATAAAGCAATTCGAAAAAGGAAAAGCATATTGAAAGCTGGAACCAATTTTGCCTGCCCTATTACTGCTGGAAGTTGTTTTGGCCTCGCAAAATTAAAAATTGTGAATTAAGAAATTCGCTCCGAGTTGTGTAACAATAATTTAACCAATCACTATTAATTGTTTATCCAATCATCATCATCATCATTATTATCATCATCATCATCATTATCATTATTATTACTATTATGATCATCATCATCATTATTATTACTATTAATATTATAATCAAGAAAATACAAAACAAAAGCCAAGAAAATCTTCTGATTTTCTAAGTTCCTCACGTTTAATGTTTCTTAAATTTCACCTAGAAGGTTTTCACTAAAAGGGAATGGATGACTGAACTAGAAGCAAAGAAACTCGCTTGCTTGGGAAGATTTTTTCGAGTTTCAAAGTTCATCCAATGAGGTTAACCATTTATCAATATCGCAATTAGCACCTTTTTGCAATACATGCCGTGGACTCCCTTATGTTTTACTCGGACTATTACTTACCATCAATATGTTAAGGATAAATGCCCGAAGGTAATAAGTAAATAGAGACGTACGCAAGATATAACAAAACGTTTTCCCACACTCACTTCCGGTATAAATGTAGTATTCCATGACAGAAGAACAACCACGATGTCCACTATGAAATAGTTAATTCCTTCTTTATTTGGGTCCTCCGTGTCCTTTATTCGCAGTATCAACTCTATCAGGTTGGTCAACCAGAACTTTGCGTATGGCTCAAAAGTCTAGCGTTAGAAAAAATTAAAACATATTATCATACAGCAACGCGTGCTTTGTATGGGTAATAAAAGGATTTAGCTTAGTGATGTTTGACGTTAACAACACGACTGATATTTCAAATTGTTAAACAAAATGGTATTTTTTCCTAAATCACGTATAAAACATTCCTTTAAATTTGTTTGCAATATGGTTCAATAAATTCTACAATATTGATCAGGTGTCATTTGTATGTTTACATCAAAATGACTTTTTACTGGAGGAGTAAATAATGTGATTTTATGCATAATTACAAATGTTGAAATCGCATTTCACATCTACCATAACAAATAATTCAGTTTTGTCAATGAAAAGTGTTCAAATAGTTCTTCAATTTCTTCAATCAAGGGGCTTGCAAATCTTTCCGCCATTTTTCTCGGTAGAAAGCAATGATTAGCAATTCGCTTGAAATACCTTCATTAACGATAAATACCATTCCTCTAAGCCAATCAATTTGCAGATTTTATTGAACTAATATTTTAAACTACAGGGTTCAAACAGAAGGTTGTAAGCAAAGTTCAAGGACATTTCCAGGACAAAGTGCAAAAACGGCTTGTATGATATTGACTCAACTAATTACGTTACTTTTCGACCAGTATCACCAGGCTTGGTTTCTCTGTGTGAGATTTAACATATAACTGCATTCCAAGAACGTCCAATTTTAGAGATAGCTATTTCACACGTATAGTCAATATCTGGAATGCATTGCCTAACAATATTAAGCGTATTTTTTCTCTTCTCTCTTAATACTTTAAGGGTAAACGTAAGGCCATCTGTTAGATTGGTCTTTGATCAAGACGACATTCAGTACGAGATTGTTTGCCTAAAATGTCGTAGGATAAATTCAGTAACTTTTTGCTCTTGTTAGATTTCTAATAATTTTAATCATTAGCATTTCCTTATTATGTTTTTATATTCATATGTCATTTTGTTTAGGCAACATGTATAACTACGTTTCTTATAGTAGTAGGCAGTCGTCGGACCATGTCCATGACTAGCGCAATTGCGACAAGCACTTTCTCTCATGGCTAAACGTTTCTTATACTAGATCACGCGTCTTATGCTAAATCTGTAAATATATCAATAACTAAATACATAAATAAACAAACACATAAGTATTCTTTGAAGTAAAACAAGGTGAAATGCTTTATCGGTTATTTTGATGGTTATCTAAACTGTTTATCTGGATAAAAAGTACAAACCTGAGATTCATTTAAAATCAGTTTTGCAATGAATAGCTGAACATTTAAGTGAGTGTCGGCTGCCGTAAACTTCTTGTGAAGGGATGCCATCCAGGACGGCATTTCTTTAGGTGGCGTTCCCTGGAGGATAAACATAATACAATACATACATGCACAAACTGACAAAGAAAAGCAACAAATCCCATCCGGAAAAATTTTTCTTCTCGAAGATTTTTTCTACTGCCCCCAATAAAAATGATTTGAAAAAATATCTTTCAAAGAACACCAAAATGTTTACTTGAGAAGAATGAGCCAAGATGATGGGTCAAAACCATGCTCATCAAATGCTTCCAGGCGGCATATTTCGCAAGTGGCTGAAACTTCACTGACAGTTCCTGGTTTTAACAGCAACTAAATGCCTGTAAACACAACCTTCTTGCTATTCTTGATAAAAGTATTACCCATAAGTTTCAGTTAAGCCCGTTTTAGACGCTTTACTTCGAATCGAGTTAGCTGAGTTAAACTTGTATGAAAATCGGCATCTGAATCAGTTCGGAACGGCCAAGCTTAATTGAATTCGGATCGGTCAGCCGTTCTTCTCGCCTGGCTTAGCCGGAAATAACGACTATGGATGGGATTTGATTCAAATGTCGATCTTGATGAGCCGAATCAATTGCATAAATTATTATAATATATTTCTGACCATATAGCACGTGCTTAAGGTTAACGTGAAGATTCAAAATGGACACTTGGAGAGCAAAACATTCTTCAAGCAAAGAATAGTTACCCCTTCACTCCTATATTTGTTTCCTCTTGTTAACATCTTTTCAAACTTTCCACAACAACGGCTGAGATACTTTTTCTAGGCTTAAGTCTATTTCGTTTGTAAATTTAATGAATTTAAAATAAAGATTACGCTGAAAACCCGTGAATAACCATGGTGGTTCCAAAACGTCGGTTATTCAGCGTAATCTTTATTTTAAATTCATTATCCAAGTTCGTTTTGATAAGTAAATATAATGCTCGGAAGAAAACTCCAATTGCATTTATATTTAAGTAATGGCGCCCGCTCGCAAGCTTGAAACAACGTTAAAATAAAGGAACTTCCCAAAAACATTTTCAAATAAAACTCGGCAAGGTAGGTTATTAATACTTAACTATCGAATAATCAATTAAACAAAATATGTTGAGTTTTCATCGTAGTAGTACTTTAATCATAATCAGTAGCACTTCTTACCTTTTCTGGTTCTGGGGAAATCTTATTTTGAACCAAGTGCTTCAGAAGTGCTGTTAGTTTGGGCATGCATTCATGCCGATTCAGCTCATCCATTTCCACAACATTTTCCATCGTCTCATATGAATCTGCTTTCTATGGCACAAATAAATATCTTAAAATTGATAACTATACAGGCTTTTCAGACAATTTTTTATGCCCGAAAGATCTCAATGTCAATAGGTTTCCCGCAGGAGCTAAACAAAGGTAAATCTTACCTACTGAAACTGTACCTTAACCTTTAAGTGAATTAGTTTCCCGCCCAATGAATGTTTAATGTTAAAAGTTATTCAGCCGCTTGTCACTATTTCCCTAATTCACTATTTCAAGAAGGTTCTTTGTGTATAACTACGAGATAATAAAACTTTTAATTTTAGAAAGAAAGCGCCGGCTCCTCAAGTTAAGTACTCAGAAAAAATTCACTGAATGGAATCGAACCCGCAACCTGATCACAGATCAGATGCCCTACCCAAAAGCTGCAGAGACTCACATGAGGAGTCGAGTCATAGGTTAAATTCTTATTGATGGATTCCCGGTGGACATACGTCTTACAGCACTTTCATTCTAACTTTTTAACCAATTTGCAAACTTCCAATTAAAAAAAATCTAATGTCCTACACCACCGTTATTACTTTCGGTTAAGATTTCGATCTTTCCGATTATGTTTTTATAATTGTTATATATCATTATGAATTACATTTTGGTCGGATGTAGTTCACTACCTTGTCTATTTCCATTGAGCTAAACCCAGTTGATGGTCCGGCAGCGTCCGTAGTTTCTGGCCCAGCAAATGCCTAAGAGATAAAACACGCACACACACCTAAGATATGTATTGATACTTCTGTACCGATGGGTTTTCTACTCAGCAAATGAATCCAAGTTTACCTGGCCAGTAACGAGGTTCGTAAAGATGAGGACGATTATAAGGATGATAATGATGCAAAGAAGGATTTGTGGATGATCAGGAGGGAAGATTACATGGATTACAAGGATATGCACTGGATGAAAATAAAGAGTATGAAAATGATGATGAGGAGGAGGATGTAGGAGCATGATGTTGATGAGGATTATCAGGATGAGGATAATGATTATGATAATCATAACTGATAAGGATGATGGGAAAGATAATAAAAAGGATTATGACGATGACGGGAATGATTTTTACAATGAGAATTACTGGGAATACTAGAAAGATGAAGTTTAAAAAGGACGAAAACATTCTTAACAACAACAGGAATTTAGAAATCATTCGGGATCTTATTAGTGAAAAACTGATTAAGTGCAACAAAAACACTAACCTGGATTGGTGTTGAAAAGTCATAGTTGCTAACGTCTTCGCACAGGCTGCTATCTCCAAGAAACTGAGAAGAAATATATCTTCGTTGATTGCCTGTGAAAAATATAGATGGACTTTTTACAATAGCGTACAGGTTTATCATATCTCATAGAGTTTAAGATTCATTAAATGCTAGTGCTTGTTTCTAAATCAAACTTTTACTTAACACTTAGCGACTATTCTTATAATTATACACTGATTTATGTGTCTAGCTTCGCTGCAATCGTCCGCATTGCTTGCCGTTTAATGATAGTAATCCTTCGGCCGAGAAAAACAAAAACTAAAAGACTTGGCTACAGAAAATCACTCGCCTTGTGAGAGTATAAAGAAATTGCTTTCGTTTGCATTTTAGCTTTTCATAACTACAAAATTTCGCATCTAAATTTCTCATTTGGACAATACCAAGGCGAAGTGGAAATAAGAAAAGAGGGAACAGACACAGTGGTGCTACTTTTAAATGAAAAGTCTGATGTCTGTTTAAGTAATAATCCGAGTACGAATTAGGCAACCTTCCATTGCTCAGCTGCATTTCGCTTTTCCCACACCAGAATATTTAGATTTTCATACTGAGATTACATCAACCTGTGTACAATATGTTGATGATATTTTTAACTTGGACACCGTAAATAGAGAAATGTACAACATGGTTTTGAAATAAAGTGTAACGAAGCCGTTTTACCTTAAAACAATGTTTCTTTTGTGTTACAATCATTTGTCCAATCATAAAACTACAAAACAAAAGCCAAGAAAACCTTTTGATTTTCTTTGTTCCCCACATGGAATTTTTGTTAACGGGACTTTTAAACTAAGAAAGTTTCTACTCGGTATATGGGAAGGAATGAGCGGACTAGAAAGGAATTTAGTTTCCAAAGCTCAGCCAATGATGTTAACGTTAAGGTTAACTAAATTATGTAGTTACCCCATGAACTGGTGTGTGATCCTGTTTGTGAACTATCGTCCACACCAGCACGTGACTGTATCCTGATAGAAGTAATCTGTTTCTTGCGCGTTAATGGAGCCTGCCAAGAAATATGTTTCTGAATCGTATGCAACCATTTTTACTACAATATAAGAGGCGCAGTACAGTTGCTAAGTGCGAAGTCCGCTGCCTTCTGTGCTGGAGTTTCCCAGTTCAATTCTCAGGGACTCCAACGTCTATTTCGACTTTCCTCTGATCCGTGCAGCATTAGCTTTGAATGCCAGAAAACGGAGCAAATACAGAGGGAGGGGGTAAAGGGCGCACCACCAGCTTCCAATAATACTACTAGTTAACATAAACGTTAGCATAGCATAAATTTTACAAAAAATATCTTTAACTTTATCTTTAAGAAAACAGGAAACGAAATAACTCAACAAACGCAAAGATCTCAGCTTTAAACGCTTAAGAAAAATTGCAAATTACATTATCAGTATCAATTATCCTTAATCAAGACCTCCAGATTCTCTGTTGCTAATATGAATGAGTCTGTCATGACAAAAAGTTTGTTGAGGAAGGAGTTATAAAAATTTTAAAAGTGAAAATGTTGACAATTATTAAAACGTCTTGTGGCCGACTATATAAAGAAGAGTTGGATAAGCGGTATTTCCAAGGACTATCAAACACGTATAACTCTTAGTTGAAAATTACTCAATCAATAATTTTATTTGAAACATTTGAAAAACAATTATGTTTAACAAAACCAAATTACTCACGGTCAATTCCACTTCAAAGTCGTACTTCTTACTGCAGTCAACCAGATTGTCGAAAAGAAACTGTCCCTAAAGGATAAACCACGAATAATACTAGTAATAAAACAGATAAGTATAAATCCAACAATTGACCGGTACTTTTGGCGTGCTCGGATTGGTAAACAAAAAGTAAATATCCACCATAAGCACATACCCAACCAGTGAATGGTGTTTTTCGCACACTGTGATTGGTTCATTAATCAGTGAATATCTTGCATGCTGGATAATATTCAATGATTAGCGATCGTGACTGTGGATGGGATAATAATAAGGCGTCGCAATTTCCAAAAAATGTCAGCAGAGCTGAACTTTTTAGAAAAAATTGATGCGATAGTTCCCGAGAACACCAAAAAGTCCACCAAATTTGGTGTGAATGTACTTTGAGGTAAATTTCAATAACTGTTTGGTTTCTGAATAACTTTTTCGCATCCAAACTATGTGCACGTGTCAGCTTGGCTTTGGACGAAAAACAATTTTATTATTTTTAAAAAGCCTGGTTTTCACTAATTCATTGGTTGGGTGTTTACTGATGTAATTATTCACCTCAGTGGCGGCGAAAGCCCAGTATACTCACCTCCACTTCTGTGAATAAAAACTCAGTATTTATTTTTTAGCATTCATTAGTTAAGTAGGACAAAATAGCGACCCCTTTCGCTATTGTTTCCGATAAAAACAAATTGACTCTATGGCTGAAACTGCCCACCTCAGAAAACACAAAGGAAGCCACCGAATTTGTCATGTTTGTTTTTAACGATAAACTTATTTTGTTAGTTTGCATTCAACACTACAATACTGCAAAACAAATGTTTTTCGGCCAAGTTCGTCAAGTTACCGGAAAGTTGACAAGTTTCAGTTCACGCAAACTTTCACAAATAATCATATTCACATGTAAAGTTTTAAGTATTAAATTATTATTAAAATAATAATAGTAATAATAATAGTAATAGTAGTAATAGTAGTGGTGGTAGTAGTAGCAGTAGTAGTAGTAGCAGTAGTAGTGGCAGTGGTAGTGGTAGTAGTAGGAGTAGTAGTAGTAGTGGTAGTAGTAGTGTTAGTGCTAGTGATAATGGTAGTGGTAGTAATAGTAGTAGTAACGATGTGACAAAAAAATGGTCTACAAAATTTCATTTTAAATCCTTTCATTACTAGTATATAAATTCTGAATTTAAAACTTTACCTTCACTGGGTTTTCGGTAAATAGAAACCCATTGTAAAACTTGAGTTCCGATTGGGTGCATGATATAAGGGCCACTAACGCGTTATATGCTGCACAGTGTAACTGACGGCGCAGTTCGAGAGCAACACTCTCACCACACATGTTTTCTTTCTTAGTCGTATGAGCTCGCCTGTTGGGAGAATCGTGGTCCTTTTAAAACAAATCTAATCAAAGAGCTGTTTATTTCTGAATCTTTTATTATCTTATTTTATGTTAGTAAATAATTAAAGTGTTGGCGCAGTTGTAAGATCTCTGCTTTCTAGCCACAAGGTCCTGGGTTCAACCCCCGGCTCAACCAAATGTTGAGCATTTGTATAACCTTCTTTTCCGCCAAAGTTAACTCAACTTTCCATTCTCACGCGGTCGGTAAAATGAGTACCAGCTTCTGCTGGGGGCTAACCTGTGATGGAATAATGTCCCGTCCAGGAGGAGTCAATAGGGACTTTAAGCAATGAGGACAGCAACGCCGACGACGGCAAAGAACAACAGTAAAAACAATAACTGCACGTTGGAATGCATCGAGCTGAGCACCTGCACGCAGTTGTTGTTAGAAACAGAACATGAAAAGACCTTTTTTGCAGTTCTAGCGACGACGAGGACGGGACAACAAAAATGTTCGCATAATTTGTTTATCTTCACAGAGGAACTTTTACACCTTTTTCTGTTCATGAAGCTTAAGGTTAAGAAAACAAAACCTTAGTAACCGGCAGAAAAAAGTATAAAGCAAATCAGAAATATATTTTTTGAGCCATCGTCGTTGGCGTTGCCGTCGTAGTTTCTTAAGGTCCCTAATGACTCTCATCTGCTTATCACTAATGAACCAGATATAAGCACCTTCTCTAATGGGCCACTTATGCTCGTAATGGTTTCGCTTAACATAAGTAAAATATTCATAGAAATTGAAACTGTATTATAAGTGTTATTCAAATTAATAACAAGATTACCAGCACTGTTAGTCCAAACAATCACATTCCCACTCTACAAAGGTAAAGAGAGACCTTGAAAAGCAGTCTATCAGTTCTTTCTACCATATTGCTTTGTGATTAAGCATTATTGGAAACTGACTAGCGATTTTCCACTGTTTCTAACAAAGGACTTGATATCACTGGCGCGAAACTAACATTATTCGAATCCGCAGATTGAATCTGTAGGGAATATCCCTTTCACAGAGAGCACACCAAAATATGACATTTTCAATATATTTTCCTTCCTGGCTTTACTTACCCGGTAATTGCCATTGTCAGCTCTTTTCCTGTTTTCACATCTGCGCAGTAAGCCTTGTTGACCGCTGACTCGGGTGTGTTAAGGTCACCTTTGCTCAAACGACTATACAATACCTCCACCATTTCAAAAGAGCACAACTTAGAAGTCAATTGGGCTTCATACTGCTGATCTGATGTCTTTAAACAAATACGTAAGAGCCAAAATTTTAACAGTTTAACACGATCACTTTAACAACACGTATTTATGAAAACATACTGGACATTTACACCTGCTTGTGACAATAATTAGGTAAACAATTATGATTTTTAGGGATATAATTTATACCATATGCCTGTTTTGGTGTTTTTTTAAAAAAACAGTGCTTATAACCTTTCTATCTCTGATAATCAACATAATCAAACTCAAATGAAAACAAGTCAATGAAAATGACATTGTTTTAGACTGGAAAGAAAATGTGCAATTTGTGGCCCAGTTGTTGAAAAGCGAAATAACACTTACCCAGAGTTAATATTTTAATCCAGGTTCTTGTTTTACACCTTATGGAGACTGGTTCAAGCTGTTATTTCGAGATTAACAATTATATTCCTTACTTACTTTGAAATTACATCTACATTTGCATTACGTTTACATTTACATTTACATCTAGATTTATACAGGGCCTCTGATATTGTGCGATGGTGCGATCCCGCATAATTGGTCAATAATCGCATCCGATCGCATAATTTGCAA
>JAOCNB020434926.1:0-23196 GCA_026546465.2 Palythoa caribaeorum
GCTGTCAATTTTAGTAAATTATCCAAATCCTCTTTACTCACACTTCGAAACCTCGAAAGAGCGGCCGCCATTTTGTTAACAATCGCTACTCACTATCTATCACCGAATAGATAGTGGGTATAGAGTAGCCAATCAGAGAACAGCATTGGTAATAGTACGCTAGTAGATTTATACTAAATATATATATACAATATCGGGCCATTCCTTCAGATTCATGCTTTCCATTTCCAGGGCTTACATTTGTTTGTGATTTAACTTGCTGGTAGATTTGGTGGAAACGATATGCCGTTCGACAGCGATTCGAGTATACGCAGCAAGGCTTATAATAGTTTTTGCTTTCAAATTAACGGCTATGACTTCGTGTAGAGGACACAGTTCATTTGAGCCAATCAAAAGAAAGATAAAGCTTACCCAAACCCCACTTCAGCCAATCACAAACCTTGTTTAATTCTTGAAGTAATGTAAATAAACAAATTATAATCGCCGTGGGAATTTGTAAAAGCTGACGTTTCGAGCGTTAGCCCTTCGTCAGAGCATCTTGTTTAATTCTGTGTCCTCTACACAAAGTAAGAACGAAATTAACTTCTGTTAATATGCATATGAATCGTAGCCGTAACAATGAAGGCGGAATTTAGTTGACTGTGAGTTTGCATATTTAAATTATGACTGGTTTCCGATGGCTTCAAAATAATTTTTAGAGTCATTTTCACTTTTTGAGAAATGCCCCCATTAAATCAGCACTACGAAAAACGGACAGTTTTAAAGTAGAGCCATGGCCGGGGCTACAAAGCCCAGGTATTGAAGGGTTTCCAAGCGGTATCAGAAGGTGCTATAAACAAGTTTAATCACGGCGTTAGTTGAAAACTGCTTGTTTCCATACATAAGCAACATGATTAAAACCATGCTTCAATCAGAACGAAATGCTCCCTGTAAAACGTGTTGCTTTACAAAAACTTTGTTCATGTCTTAAGATATACACAGGGGGCTGTAAGTGCAGCATATTGAAGGGTCTCTAGAGGATGTTTGAGCAACGAAATTTACGTATGCAAAAGTCAGAAATTTGGATTTTGACACCACTTTCCTTATAATTGGTTGTAATCATATGCAAAAATAATGCAAAATGTATGCGTGACGTCAAATTGTCCAGCGATTCTGCCCTATAGTATAACTCCCGTGCAGAATTTGAAAACAAACATTATCATGTCGCTCCAACTGAACAAATACACGGCATACCATCTTTCCTGTAGCAAATTATCTCGGTTTGAAGACCTTGTCTCTTCAGAAGAGCTTCAGTTATGTCCATTTTGACCCGTTTCTCTGTCAAGTCACCGTACATAAAACTACAGTCACAATTTTTTGACATAATTTCCTTCCGGCTAAAACCAGTCACTGCGAGAAAACCGTCGCTGCAGTAAACTATTGGATTCTCGGTTAACTGGGCGTTGCCAAGAATAAAGTTGGAATCTGTGGATAAAATATAACAAAAATGTTAAAGTTTCACTAAACATGTTTAAATTATGTAGATATTTAGATTGTTGATTATTTTGTTTTGGAGGACGTTGTATGGGTTATGGATCTTCAATTAGTTTTCTGTTTCTGGTCTTAGTTTAGTATGATTTAGTTTGGTGTAGCTTGGCTTGGTTTGCTTTAAGTATAGTTTCGTTTAGTGTAGTTTAGTTTAGTTTTCTTTTCTTTTCTTTGTTTGTGTAGTTTCTTTGGGAGGGGACCATTTGAGATTCATTTCGTTTTGAGAGAAACTTTTTCCCCACCTCCAGTTGACAAAAGTATTTTCATTAAGCTTTTTTTTTAGTTTGTTGAAAGAGTAACAATAACCCACTGACATTTTTATAATCACTTGACGAGGTATAAGATACAAAAATAGTAAAAATACCAAATGAACCTAAACTTTGACCATTCACAAGGCTGGTGGAGCTAAAAAGTCACAAAATGTTGATTCAACGCAAACCAAGCAAGAACTGAATAACGAGATATCTCATGAATTCCATGTTTTAATCTTTCCGTCAACAAACAAAACCTTATGAAACAGCTCTTCTACTTTCTTAATATACGATTCTAGTTGTTTTGAAATTATTATTAAACCAGGCTTCAAACACTCCATTTCTGCTAGCAACTTTACAAAATCCCCATACTTCACAAATCTGCCCCACAACATGACGGAAAAATCTGAAAAATCCTACGATTTTCTCATTAGTGCAAATTTTTAGTTTTTATTTAAGTCTCAGTCTACGCTACCAATATGCACAAAACAGTTTTTTTCATTTGGTCAAACTTGCAAAAACGCAGAGTACAGCTGGAGAGATTAAGCTCATTTGCTGCAAAGGTCCCCTGTCCGTGAATGACTAACTGTCAGCCGATCGAAATGAGAAAGCCAATGTTTTTTGCCAAATTCACAGTGCTAAAATACAGTTCTTTTCATATTCAAGCTCTTTGTGATGAACTCGGGCACCCGGCAAATGGCCACAAACACAATAAAATTGTGTCCATTTTAATGTGTTGGCACTCAAAAGTGCCGTTTGCTAAATCAAGAATATCAATTATGGTGGGTGTGGTCACGTGATGGGCTGTTATGTGTGATCACTGCGTGCCATACCCAGTTGCCATTATTTATTTATGATAAACATAGAGTCTCCCGTTCTGCTTCAAGCGCCTTCTTTTCTTATATTTTTTATATTTCTAGGGGCCCATAACATCTTAATAAGTTATGCCGGACAAACTAAAATACACAAATGATTTTAGTTAGGAGACGTACTATAGAAATAATGCTATTTGGTAATAATATACAACGAATAAGTTTTACTTTTATAAAATTTTAAAATATCCTCTTTGATGCCAACATTATTTTGATCGTCACTTTTTAAAAGAAGTTTTAGGCAAACGACGAAATTCTGGAGGCAAACTGTTCCATATTCTTACTCCGAGTCTCGAAAAGGATTTACATTTATGATTGCTCAGGCTTGAGTTGATTCGATCTGATAATTGCCAGGCCCGGCGATGGAAATCTGTTGTTATAATTATGAATCTGTTTACTCCAGTATGATTATTAAAGTTATTTTACTGTGGCTAAATTCGAAGGATCGGGTTTAACTGAGGGAAAACGATCGTAATCAAAACTCAGTCCATTTTGCGTGTGATTACAAAAAATACATAAATGTACAAAAATTTCGGGGTGTTCAAGAGACAAACTAATTATTATTGAACAAATGACTGACTTCTAGTGAGAAAATATAGCGTTGTAATCACGTAAACAACCGTCCTTAGTTGGCTGAATAATTTACATGCAACAGTTTCGGTGAAACAGTTGAGTAACAGCTCTATCACTGAGCCATTTCAGGTGTAGCTTCCTTACTAGTCAGTTTCTCTGACATTATCAGTCAGTATCATCCAAAACAATGTTCTTGTAAGGAATTGGGGGTTGCAATTGGAGCCGGGTTGTATTTCCCATAAAAAGAAGAGGTATTGATATTAGGGATTAAAAATCTCTTAGATGTTATCAAAATAATATATATATATAATTTGTACAACTGGTCCAAAAAAAGAGGTTAAAATTTTCTGAACTCGCTTTTGAGAATGAGTACTTACAGAACTTTTCAGTGTAGCTACTCAAAGTTTTGACAAAATTGTATATTTCTCTCTTTTAAATAATAAACAAATAACACTACGTGAGATTTGTCTTCAATTTTGTAGCATTTATTAAAAATTTACGTAAGTTTAATTAGAGCAGGTTTGTTGGAATAATAATGTATATATATCTAACATTCTTAGCTTGCCAAACGTTTGAACGACCAAAACATACTCTAGATACTCTGGCTTAATTTACAATTGGAAACTGATGTCAGTATTTGCAATATGCTGCATGTGTTTTTTTAGCGAGAGCCACAGTTTCTTGACTTTGCTATCATCCGCTGTCGTAACCATGGCAAAGCTTATATTTCAGCGCGCTTGCAATATAAGTATTTGTTACAAATTCACTAACAATGTTTATATTTTTTAGAATAAATTGAAAATTTTGGATTATAGATCCAAAGCTGAACCTTGTGTGTCATAGATCACAAATTTTGTTTTGAAATAAATTTTATTTTCTCTCGGATACAAATGGGGTTTGAATCTCAAATGCTTCGATCAGGGAAAGAAGACTTAGGTTTGAAGTGTGTTAAAAACCGAGAAAGTTTATCAATTTTTTCAACTCCCTTTAAACGTTAGTAGGGTTTTCATTTTATCAATGTCACGGAGTCTAAGAATTGTGTATGAGCATACTATGTTCGCAAATAAAATCAATCAGTTTTTTTTCTGGGTAATCAGAACTGGAACTGAGCTGGGAGTTGCAGCGTGTGAAGATGTCAGAAGTTGAAAGTGGTTGTCATGCAGTTTATGTATACAGTGATTACTTACGGAGACCATTGGAACGGCGGATTATGTTCTCCAGAAACGTGTTTTGAGGCACCACCAGTCCGCGTCTTCCCATTGTATAATCTAAAGTAAAAACCTATATTAAAAATATTGTCGCTACTTCTTTTTGAATATTTTCTTACGTCTTGAGTGCCGACACTATAAATTCTTACCCATTGCTAAAAATAAGCATGCGGTCGTGCGGTTTTCTACGGAAGTACTGGCTTTGGTCCGACCTTATTATAATGACTGCAAAGAAATAAAGACTTTTACAAGATGCTTTTAAGTGCCATGGTTTCACCTGTCTCCGTAGCCAGAGCAATTTAAGTTATAGAAAGGCTTCGGACGTTGCGACGCCTATTCAGTTTAACCTGAAAAACTCTGACGTCTATTAAAGAAAATTGTTTAAGCAGCATTTAACGGCATTTATGGAAAGATTCTTTAAAACTTCTTTACCATGGCAAAAAGATAAATTAAACAGCCTTTGCATTGACTAAATTGCCTTTTCGTTTTAGTAAAATTATTTCCATAATTATACGAAATGGGCCCGCATGTGATAAACAGTTTACCATGTTTAGATAGTCGTAGGAACCTTGAAAATTGTGTCAGAGGCTAAATATTTTAATAGAAAAAGGCAAAACGATTTTATTGACAGTAAAATCGGTAAGAATAAATCTTAGTTTCTTTAAATTCTCTAGGCACGCCGTATTATCATTTACTTTGCAAGTTGAGTTTACAGAAAGTTTTGCATAACAATAGGGATTTTCTACTGCATAATATTATGAGAACACTTCAACCAGTGTGGCAGTAAATAATAAAACTTTTACCTCAGAGACACCTCCCATACAAAAACAAGGCGTGTTTCGTTAGTCCGTTCTAAACTCCGCGGCCTAAAAGGATTTATCTTAAAAGGACCTGGTAGTTATTTTAAGTCGAAGCAGCGTGCGTCGGATTAAACTATTTCATATTCCCCTTGTAGGACTCTCGCAGTGGGAAATTCCGTATATTTATTATCAAAACACCAACATGATACGACCGTCGTTTCGCAAAGAAGTGAAATTGAGATGTGTTTCTGTTTCTAAACACTAAAAATTGTTTTTCAGTAAGTTGGTAAAAAAAATTACACATTTACTAATACAATCTCTGCACATAAAAATAAAAATATCTGTTTTTCTAAAAATGCAAAATTCTTAATGCAAAGAACACTAGGGCGATCCTTGGTTCTCTTTAAGTCGCTATGATTCGATGGTTTTATGTCAATTAAATTTTTCTAACAACAAACTGGCGTAATGCATTGAAACCTATCTTTGATAAAAAAAAAAAAAAACAGTTTCCCCGAAAAATGTAATAGAGCAATGAATTTTTAAGTCGCAGGCTTTAGTTGATCCATAGTGGATAACTGGCTCGCACAGTATGCGGTTTGTAGCGTTGCACAAAAGGAAAAATAGAAATCAGCATGTACCTCTGCAAAGCCAAAAAGCAGAGCTGTCTATTGTCAGTTGAGTTGTCTCAAATTCAAATCCAATTCGAAAACTTAATTGGAAAGAAATCTACTCTAGATTACACTAAGGCTCTTGTCAAAAATAAAACCCGGCGAGTGTTAAGAGTCGATGTTCTCTGGTCATTTACACTTGATTTGCTGTTTTAATAACACTATTGTTAGTTATCTGAGTTATTGCGGGATCTTACTGCACGCGAAGCTGGAATTTTCTCCACACTGAAGCAAAATCATTCGACAGTAGGCCGGGGAACATACTTCTGCATTTGTAAAACAAGTATGGACTGGTTCAGCTTAAAAACATCTACAAAAAGAGACTCGAAAATGCTTCAGCCAGGCTTTCTTATTTTGTACTTTATAATTGAAGTTTTATTTTGAAAAGAAAAACATGGTCAACGTAACAGAGCTTTCTTTATTTAGAATTGATAATCAATGGCCAAGATCTGTAGTTTCTTTTTTTTTTAATTTGAAACCTATTTAGGGTTTGCAAAAACCTTTGTTTAGTATATTCCCTTTTAAATAGTAACTGACCCCTCAGTATTTTTAGCTTTTTTACCGCTTTATGAAGCTAGGAGCAATAGTCCGGTAAAACTACTAAAATACTGAGTTTATACTTATAAACTCCATCAGTCTGTTCGTCTGCTTTCCATGTGCATAGTCATTATATAATTAAATGTAGCATTGCGCGTTAAACTGAATATTGGTGTTTGTCGCCCTAAGCTATTAAAACCCACCACTAAAAATTAGTGAACTTTGCTGCAGCAAAATTTTAAGTGATAAAGAGATCGTTACAATTTTTATAGTATTTGGTATTTTTAAGTACAAATTGAAAATCCAGTACGTTGTAGAAATTATATTATTTTTTAAAAAATGATACAATATTTCGACAATCCAAACAGTCTGTCTTCTTCAGGTATTATTTTTAAGGCTACATGTAAGCTACATAGGCAAACACGTTTTTGCCATCCTATTGACTACAAAGTTCTATGAAGACTGTTTAGAAAATAACCGGACGTGTTTATTGCTTAACTATAAAATAACCAAAACAGTACGCGCGCGGTGATTGGTCAAATAACTGTGGCATATTGTGCCTGTAAACCACAGCTAGGAAGCGATCAAATTGTTAACTGTTGTTAGTAAAGTTATTATTATGTGAAGAGCTTAGCCTTGATGGAATCTGATTGTACATTGAGAGAGGGTGACATTAGTGACAGCTTTAAGATTTTAAGAAAATGCAACAGCAAGTTTGAGTGTCTGATTTATGAAATGTTGTTAATCAGAGAAAAGTACAGACGAGTTACAGAACTGATGCAAACTGAACAACTACACACTATTATCGAAACATCGCAAGTAAAATAAACTAAAAAGACAACACAGTGAGCCGTAGGTGATTATAAAGCTTTGTCGAGACAATAAAAGTCTACTCTCATTCAAAATTACCTTGTGCCCATTGTGGTCAAAGTCTCTGGTCTCACAAATCGTGAATTCATGGCAATTTCTGGTCACCGCAACAAGTCGAACCACCAAAGTTATCACAACATGCGCATGCCGTCCGTTCAGCATCTTTGCAAATGAAGCATTTTTCGTGGCACTTGGTATTGTGAAGGGCCAGTCAACTTTGGTTAAGCCGCCGAGTAATAAAATGAGGCCTTCTCTACAACAGCTGCAAGTGCCATCATTAATTCGGCCATTTCTCAACAGAACAGCCACATGCTTTCTTCATGTCAAATTGATAATGTCAACCGACATCTAACAGATCTACGCTTACAAGCCATGAACGTGTGACCCCGGAACAGCTATGATTTCTGGCCTTTTTTGTTTGAACAGAAAACTTTGCCGTCTACAGAGGTTGTAAATTTTGTTCAGTGAATTGTTATTTTTCAGTGTTGCGAAAATTTCATGCCAATTTGATTGTGATTCAGTTTAAACAGGGAGCTGGGATTTGGTTTGTACAATAATTTCGATTGGCCGTTTTGCTTGAGTTAAAGAATCTCGGGAGAATTGAGATTTTGATCGAATTAAAATTTTCGCTCGCCTTTAGTTTCTGTGTTTATTTTAAAGTTATTTCATAAAAGCAATAAACCGTTTTCTGTGGGTTTACTGGATAATAAACCACCTGGGATGCTGTGAGAAAGCTCGAAAAGTTTGTAAACCCCTTGCCTTCGGCTCCAACTTGTGGTTTATTATACCTGTAAACCCATAGAAAAGTATGGTTATACTGTACCCTACGTATGTCTGTTACAAAATGCTCTACAACGCAAAAAGCAACATCACTGTCGGCTTGTTTAGCTGCTCAAGAAAGATAAAACAACAAAATTGAATTTTTAATCCCTTGGAAACTGCAACCTATTTTTTTTAACAAGGTTCGTCCAACAATTTTTGTGCTGCTTTTATGAAACATCTAAACGTGCTTGTTTATTCGTAACTAGATTACAGGGAAATGAGTTTGGTCGCTTTTTAGCAAACATAAAAGTTATTTAAGTTGAAATAGAGAAATTCAATGGAGAAATCAAACTCATAAAACACGATAGTTAAATAACTTTAAATAACTCAGTGCATGTTGGACCTTGCAGCCCTGCTCAGTCTGTTTCATTCAATGCAATATGATTGGCCGGCAAAACCCAGCTAACCGGGATGTGAGAGGAATCACTGCAACCAGTCTCCATAATGTCGCGGATAAACAGCGGCCGGATTGGAAAGGGTTTTTTGCTACATTTTTGTGAAAATCTATCTTACTTTACTACTTTTATTTTGAAAATTTAAAGTTCAGTCGCGCTTTAAATATTAATCAAGATACTTTCTGTTTCCAATTTTACGGCTACCGATGTTTATTTTCCGAGTTTGTTATAAAATACCGATTCAGATATAAACGTTTTTAGTTGTACATAAAAATTCTCCTCACATCTCTGGAAAACTATGACACAGAATTATCTGGAATTATCTCGGTTTTCATACAGCGAAAAGCAATGTGGTCAGAAAAGCGTTTTCAGTTATGGTTTAAGCCGGAATATTGCACAGGTTTAAGAGGCGAGTGGTTTATTCAAAAAAGAAAACCAAGCCGGCGATATTGTGGCTTTGACTTAGCACAAATTCCTCCTGCTCAGTTACGCTTTTACCTCAGTTTCTTGCCATAGTCACAGACAAATCCGTCGTTCTTAGTCGGCAGTTTAGCCGTGCAACTACGAAGTCAAAACTGATTAGCGCGCCTTCTTTTTCATTTATATCTCTAACAGAGCTGCTACTAGATTCAAACTCAAAATCGCATTTACGTCCATTCTTTCTCCCAGTTTGATGGTAGCACATGCGATATGGGTCACAGCAGGTACATAACAGTAATTGTTATCAATAGTTATACAAAATATTTTGCAGCAGTAAAACGCGAAACCATCAGTCTTACTATAAGGGGAAAACTTTTTCTGTTTAACAAGTAGCCGTATACACATCATAGAATAAAATAATCTGCACTTATCGACGTTCAACCATCTTTTAAAGATTGCATGGAGTTGTAGTTTTGTCTTCTCCAGTTTTTCCCTGAACTAAATTATACTGAAAGAAGAATATGCGAGCTCGATTAGCATACTGATATGCATATAGAACACCCCTATAAAACAGACCTGGCGAAACCCAACCTGGTGGGCTATTTTCCCCAACCTGGTGAGATTTTGGCCAACCTGGGCCCTGATCAATTCTGAAATAAAACCTGGTCAAATTTTGACGAACCTGGTGAAAAATTAAACCTCCCTTGCGACCTGGTAGAATTTTGAGAAATAATTATTTATATCAACCTGGTGGAAAATCTTGTGACCTGGCGAAAAATTTGTGAAAAACCTGATGAATGTTCAGAAGCCACTATGTCTGTTACATAGGGGTGTTATAGAGTGTACGTGCAGTGCAGTGTGCATGACATCTCACTGAGCTGAACTGAATAGTAAATAACAAGTGGGAGTCCTGCCCTCAGTTTCACCTGCTTACGTGATTAATTTGTCATCCCTTGATAAACCCCGTATTTACCAGTTTTTACAGTGTATTGATATACTACGAAAGAGGTAAAGATGTTAAACTCGACTAAGGCAGATCATGATTTCCTTTTAGTGTTGTAAAATGACAATAGAGAGAAAACAAGGCAGCGCGCAGTTCCGTCCTTAAAACCCCGACTAAGCTAACCCTGGGTTAAGACAAAATTCAAAAAATAATTGTTCATAGATAAAGCTTTGTGATACTTACAAAATACTGTTAAGTTTTACCAATAAAACAAACAAGTCAAACCCAAGATTCCAGCCCATGCAAAGCAAGCTGTAGAAGTCAGAAAACAGAACCGTGAGTTAGCACCATTTGGCTTTTGAGCAACCGGGACCAGGATTTTGAAGGTCATTGGTACGGTTACTTTTTCTCGGATTTGTAGAAAAACATACATGGTTATTGAATTCTGTAGTTGTGTCTGTGGATTAACTTGAAGACACAAGAAATAAAAGTTTGAAAATTTAATTTCACTCTTCCATTCAGTAGCTTGTTATTAAAAAACAATCACTTCCAATGAAACATGAAAATGACGCTTGGCTGTCGCCAAGTTGCGAGAATTTGCAGTTTCATGGCAGAAGATAGATAGATATTAAAATAGTTTTATTAAAATATTTACATTGCAGTCCAAGGACTGAATTGCGTAGAGTTGACAATTAGATAGAAGAAACTAAATAGACAGAAATAAAACAACAAGCGCTTCGTATCGTCTTTCTCTTTGTTAAGTCGGAAATTAACGTTTTTCAAAAGTAGTAAATTATTATCTCCATGCCTTCGTAGCGTGGTGAAAACCTCGGCAAAGTCTGTGAGACTGAATTCTCCAGCAGGTGAAAACGCTCGACAGCGTCTCGAATTCTCCCAAACGTTCGCCTCGGTTTTCATCACGCTATAAAGGCACGGAGAAAATGTTTTATTTCCTAGTTTAAATAGAATTCCCCGGTGATATATATATATATATATATATATATATATATATGCTTAGTAATTCACAATGCAATTAAAAGAGCACTCAAGGCACGTATTATCTTTTTAACACCATGATATATTTCCAACGATTGTACCACGCGTATCTCATCTATCGATAATTTCGTCGTGTTTTGAACTATTAAAATCATAAATTCCACACATATACGTACTAATATAACTTGCAGCAATTATTACGGGTAGCGGGTATTACCCTTTGAATCTATTCTTAGATAAAAGTGAGCCTGAGGGTTAGCAGAGGGCTGTGGCTGGAAGATTAAAATCTAAAGTTCCGCGCATGCGTCAGCCACATCCCACAAGCGTTACAACTGACGTGGGACAAAGCCTTCTCCCTCATTTGGAACACTGTTGAAAATCTATTACAAGTGATATTATTTTTACGGCATGCCGAGCTGATAAACAAACGGTTTTCTGTAAAATACAATTTATAGACCTCAATAACGAAATTCATTAAAACACCATATTCACGATCAGCTGTATCATAGTCAACTACCTCATTCGGAATCGGGTTGGATGTTTTCCCCCCTTTTTTTTTGGCGTTTTTTGGCCATTTATGTTTGCAACAGGAAACGTTAAATATAAACTCGCCGACTCATACTATCACATTTATTTTTTAAATGCCTTCACTTGCATAAATCCGAGTTCTTTGTCTCTGCCTGACAAGAAACTGTCTGCCAAAACTAAACGCGAAATGTTTGTGGAGTAAAACGTAGCGCGTTTCACACATCAGAAACGACAAATTAAACTGAATAATCCATTTGGCAAAGGATCAATTAAGAATTCGCGAAACGAAAGACATATGAACAAATCTAACTAATCAAATTTTTATTTGTATTTTTAAACTTGGATTTGATTAAAAACATTATTACGTTTTCTAGCATTGCCTCGGAAAAAATAAGTTGCGTCATTAATTATGTTTCACTAATGATGAGTGTTACTTTCGAATTCTAATTAATTATAAGCAGAATATTCGAGGAAGCAAAGAAAGTTCACTTTTTTCTTTTACGTTCTGTCATCCTCGATTTGCAATGCCTGAAATCTTTTTAAATGCCCATTAAAAACTTAAGTGCAAATGCCAAGCTTACTTTATGTCGATGTATAACAAGAAAGATTCTAAAATATATTTCAAGTTAGTAAGACCAATTCCTTTCATTTTCAACGAAGAAGCCGTCGTTCATTGACTGTAGTAGTTCCACAGACTTTTAAACGTTATGTAATTGTTATGTAGATTCCTTATCAGTAGTGAGTGCAACTGAGATAAGTTTAAAACACAATTACAAATGATTTATAAGGAAGTAAACAAAGCGGTTTCTCTTTGTTTTATAGTTTATATTTTCTCGAAGCTTTCATTGAGGTTTTTCTGCTGCTGAAGCTATAAATAGATTTCTGAAACAAAAATAGATTTTTGTAGAAAAGTTTAAGAGAATTCATTCGCCTTAAAGGGAAGAATCAACTAGTGGTAAATGGTTAAAGGAACATAGCGTCAAAAAATGCTCCGATATAAGTGAATCAAATCTTTATTGGGGAAACATTATTTAAAGTCCAAACTGCCACCATATGAAGCTAAATGTGAATGTGAATGATACTGCACAAACACCCTGCTGGGTTATCATGGCGCAGAAAAGTCAGCAGACACGTCACCAGTCATAGTATTATGGATGATTGTCAAAAGTTCTTAAATGTTCACTTTGGTAGTTACAATGCATAGCTGTAGGAAAGTCTATTCATAGGGAAGTTAAATTTTTTAAAATGTGTTTATTTTAGCAAAAAGTGAAAACCTTAAAAAGTGTATTGTCAAGATTTAGCTTTTTTAAAAATAAGAGTCGATAAAATGCTGATCTAGATCTTGCACAATGAAATATAGAGCAAAATTCAGTCTTGAGTTGTTAGTATATACAGTAACTACGGATAGAGTTGGAGACACTACGACATTTGCCTTTCATTTACGACGTTGTGAAAATACATCAAATAAATCAGCTAAAAAGAACTAAATAACTAACTTTATTTTCTAACGCTTGGGAAAAAACAATAACGCACTATTTCATACATTATCGTCGTTTTTGTGCCGTGATATTTCATGTTAGAGCGTAAGAATTTTTTCAACTGGCTTCCGGGTTAATATCAAGCTTAAACTAAGTTTCTTGTATTCTTATACCATTCATTAAAACTGTTTCCATAACAGCAAAATGAACGTTATCTCCAACGACTGGCATGCGTGTTTCTATGGTCAATAGTCTTACATTTGCCAAGTATGTGTTATATCTAATGTATAGATAACTTTAGACTGTTCAATTTTTTCAATACATGATCAAAGTGCAGTAGCTTGAATCTTGTTGGTTATAAGTCAAGTGCAAGAGGCAGTATTTGGGCTCGGGCCAAACACTAAACTGCACATGTGCCAAACTTAATTGCTAATGAGCAAATTCTACTGTTCTACCTCTGTAGCTTTTTAAAAGTTCGGCACATGTGTAGTTCGACCTTTGGCCCGGTCCTTACTTCTCTTTAAGTGGCTCCTAAAACAACAACGAAAACTCAACTTCATATGCAAATTTTTGCCTTTTTCATTTCTCTCTGGGAAGAATCTTCAATCAGTTACAATTATAATGAAACTCGTAACACCTCGAGTTAATATTTCCTCCATCTTTCAAATATCTTTTACAACAAACGTTTTAATTAGTCAATACCACAAATTTTCAGGCACCTAATCAAGGCACTTAGCTAAGCTGCTCATTATTTTAGTCAATTATTTTTACAAAGAAAAACACAATTTGAGTTTTCGAACTGAAACAGTGATTAGAAACATTTAAGCTGAACTGTGTCAATATTCTAACTTAATCTGAACTTAAGCTATAATAAAGGAGGGCTGATATAATTAAAATGCTTAATCTTGAAATTTTATCCTCTCAAGTTAATGCTCAGTTTCATTTTTTCATGTTTTATTTCGGTTGGTATCAATTTGGCTTTGCCATTTATAGGAAATATTTCTTAGTAAGCTGCTCTAAAATCTTGAGTTAAAAAGAAAACAAAACTAAGTTGTCAGGAAGGCGCAGTTTTTGATATGTACGCTTTCGATAGAAGCATAACTTTTCTGCCATTTTTTAATTCGTCTTTTTCTACCGACTGTACACCGGCGAGTAACTGATCTATCTTATCAGAAGATAGTAGGTGAAACTAAGCTGGTAGCTCGATCGGTGAAACTAGAAGAATTTATTTTGCTTAACCTAGATGAAAAAGCACTTGTTTCAACTCTACCTTTTGTTCTTTTTGACGGCTGCTCTGTACACCGATGAGTTTATGGCGCGAAACACGACAATAAAGTTGAGATTAAAGCAATTTTTTTCAACCTGATCATTTATGTCGAATGAAAGAAAACTGTTGCGGAAGTTTAGAATAGATTGAAATTGCCCCATTGACCAATTACTCGGTTTAGTATGTTTGTCGATATTTATATTAATAAGCAGTGAATTATCAAGCGGTCTACGCAGATGGCTTTTTGAAATATGAGCTAGATATTTAATTTTTTTATTCATGAAAAAGGTGAAAATAAAGCCAGAAAAAAGCCAAAGTCTTTATAAACATATAAATATTTTACTTAAAAGTAAAGTTGAAAATATTTCTCAAGAAGAGGCATGACAACAATTTATTCACACCTAAATAGAAAATTTGTCCAAAAAATGCGACTTCTTCCCGCAAATTGGAAACGGTCTACTGATAATTATATTTACTTTATCTTGCCACTCAGAGCGAGTCGCCAGCATTTATGATCGCTTCTCTATTTACAATTTTCCGGTGACTTCCCGGTATATACAGTCGCAGTCATATCGGGTGCAATAAGTTTCCATACAAAGAAACCTTAGAAAACAGGGTTTCTCAATTCGGTTAAGGTATCCATCTGCTGAACTTGAAGTACTATATTTTTATAGAGTCCTTGTATCCGGTATTGCTGCCCTAGTTATAATATAAAACGGGGGAAAAATTTTTTTATCGACATGTTCCTTATGTATTTTTTGTCATCGTTGATTTAGGGGATATATTGAAAAACAATATCTAGAATATTACTGAGAGGTCATTTTTTCTTAATCCTTTGCAAAGTATGATAGAAAAACCTAAAGCATAATATTTAAGCTGATTGTCTGGGCCTTTCCTTTGAAAACAAAGAAATTTAAAAATTCGATAAGTATGTTCTCTAAATAAAGCAAGTCGATCCATTGTGGTAGGAAAAATATCACATTAAACTTTGCACAAACAACAGGCAGCGGCACTAGCAAAGGCGTTTTACAGGTTCGCCGCTTCATTTATACAGTACAGCTTAATAAAATGATCATCAGTTGCTTAAAGAGGGTCGGGAAAAACTCCGGCAGCTTCGCTTTGGTATTTTGCTTTAATAAAAGCCGCTTTGGCAAAATTCGAGTTTACTTTGGTCCAAAGGCGGTGTTACCATATGCAGATTCATCGCATGTATGCCAAATCAAAAACCTGAGTATTTAAAAACAGACAAAAACACATAGCCGTAAACAAAGATAGAACCGGTGAAAATAAAACAATCGTTCTACAAACTGACACACTAACTAAATGAGTTACTGTCGATCAACTGAAGTAAGTTTAGAAGAAAGTCATTTTGTGATATTTGTTTATAGAAGCTACATGAACCATCTCAGTCTATCGCAGGTGCATATCATTTTACAACAAGATTAAACTGACGTCAGCGATCGTGTCCGCTCGGTTTTTTTTCTCTGCAGCATAAGCAAACAGTTTTCAACAGCTAAAAGCCGCATAAAATAACCGAAAATAATTTAATATCACAGTTACAAGAGTCATAGAAAGTGAATTTAAAGCAAGTGCTAGATTTTTTAAAATTTAAAACACTCGGACTGTTTAATTTACCTTTTGGATTTTTCAGAGAACTTCTGCTCCATTTCTTAAAAACAACTGCTGCCCTTAATTTACTTTATCAACTTGAGGAGTTTTGGAAACGTTTAATTTCTATATATTATAAAACATGAATGCACTTTCGTCTTATTATATTCAATATATGCTCAAGTTGTATCAAGTACAAAAGCAATTTCTTCATTATTTTCATTCTAACAGTTTTTCTTATTCTTATAATAAAGAACCGGAATCTCTCGGATGTTTTCAAACGCTTACAAGCAATTCTAAGAATTTAAATTTGGAATATGTTTTTTTTTTTCAAAACAATCGATACGTTTTATATTTTAATAAGAACGCTCTTGAAGACTGAATATTATAATAATATGTCTGTTTTTCCTGTCGTGTGAATATTGTTATACAGAAGAAAATCCTATTAATAATATCGTTATCGTAAAAAAATGCGTTATGGAGTAGTATAAAAAGTTTTGTTGTTTTGGCCACTGAATTTTCTTCTAAACAGAAAAAGATTTGGTCTCACCTGAAACTTGTAGAGCTTTAGAAATGCAAATGTTTATTAGTAACCGCAACCAAGATTAATTGAGCAAGATGAGTGAGGCTTTAATGGCGTAACACGCTATGGTGAAGCAATATTATTTAGACGATAAACTGTAAAAGCCAAAAGTCAAATCACTGATCGAACTTTTTATTATTTAATACTTAAAATATCGGCCACGTTCACCGAATCTATTTTTTGCCGCCATTGTTTTCGCTGAACAAACACACAGCTATAGTTTGTTTAAACTCCTACGAGCTGCTAAAATTTGAAAAGAAATAATGAAAATTGGTTGTGGAAACAAACTAGCTCGCCATATTTTTATTTCCCTAACTGTTATTATACTTAACTGGCGGAAATCGAAACAAATTGGTCCAATAGACTTGCCTCTATGATATCTTTTTTGCGTTGCTTCGTCTGCCGCATCGATGGTTCCGCTGAGACTCCGTTAGTTTTAAAAGTGTTATATGAAAGGAATTATGAAGGAATTAAAATTTTTAAAATATTTTGTCCGAAGTCTTTTCATTTGTTGGTTTAATCTATTCTATTGCTTGATGAAAAAAAATGGTAGAGGTTAACTTTTCGGAACTGAATGACAAAGAGCACTAATACTAAAGTACTGCGACTTTTCAAACGGAACGACAGCCGCTCCATCCTGTTTCCAGACTCGGTTCGATAGAATGTTCCCAATGCAATTAAGGCAATTACAGCATATAAGGTGGCCTTAACGGGCTACTGAAATATCAAAAATTAATTCTGAAGTTATCTTTTATCAGCCATAAATTCTCACTCCGTAGCAGCAGTTTTCAACTCTTATGCATTATAAATAAACTGCATGTTTAATTTTGGATTCTACTGTTTTGAATCCGGTATACTGTTTTGAATCCGGTAGAATTATAGGCTTCAGGTGACATTTCAAAATTGAGAGTGCTATGGGAAAAATACCGTCAAGTTATATTATAGACTTATAGTAACAGACTATGATCTTCACACTGTTCCTTTTATTTGAGTACTTACAGACCAAGCGAGTACCAACTCCTCACAGTCTTCTTATAATATTACCGCTCCGCCGGCGCTGGCTCCATTATTTGTCATCAAAACCAACCGTTACACCAGCAACTGAAATGAGATGAAAATTTTACCAAAACTGCCATGTGACTTTGTCAAAGCGTATATGTATATATACCCTCTGGTGGAGAATATTGAAAGTGGTTGCTAACTAAGTCTAAACTGAAACAATGAACGAGTCGTGGTTTGCGGGTCTAAGCTTGAAACGGCTCAAGCCAATCCGGTATAAACAGCTGCTTAGAGTCTGATGTAGCATACTATATGTATCGTTTACCTCTGATCGCAGTCAAGCCAACCAAACTTTAGATAGAATGCTTGATAAGTACTCAAAATCCCAGTCGTTAGGGGACAATAATTGCTCATTAACTAAAACACTTTTTAGATATGTTTTGAAAAATAATATAAAGATTTTCGTTCTTAATTTTATGCAATCAAGTTCTTTTTTTTCTTGTTTGTAGATTTACTTGACAGGCACACGTTACCTGCTCAAGATGACTGATAACATAACATTTTAGCTCTCCATAATTGTTTATTTCGCAAAAAACTAAATATCCATGAGTATGGCTGTGCTTCAGACTCGAAGTTTCTTTCTCACTCTAACTACAGCATTGTTGTCGGCCGCTCCGCAGTATAAGTAGTTTGACTCTGTCTAAATCCAGTCCAAGACAAGCAACTAATTTCAAAATTAAAACACCTATAGCGAGAGAAGGCGGGAAGGAACTCAAAGTTTAATGCAAATTTCTTTTGGCTTTGATAATAGCATCATTAATGATTTATTTTGTTTAAATTTGTTTATCATAAATGTTTTGTACTAACCGTGCGCGTCGCCATCGGCTTTACCAACACCGCGCTCGCCGCGGTCATTTTTTTCATGGTATTAGTATATGTTATGAGACAACCAGTTCTGGAGGCAGCAAATAACACAATGCCACGATCGAATGGCGCCCTTGTGCAAACACTACACAATGGACGCTTTCTTTCAAACGACAAAATACTCAAACAAAACTAAGAACAGACGTTTTCGTTCAAAGAAGAAATGAGTAGCTGTTTTCAGTAGATAGATCCTTGTGAAAACACTCGCGAAATTTATTCGAAATTCTGCACGGTTCTATCACAATTTTCTTTTTCTTGAAGATATAACTTCTGCATCAAATAAATAAATGGAGCGAGTCACTTGACGGAATGTAAATTTAGTATGCTCTTTCAAGTGTGTAAACTTTGAAGAGACCTTCAAGGAACGAACTCCAATAATATTTTTGATGTTAATGATATTTCAGATTTTTGCTTGGATCTATTTGTGAAAAGGAAAATTTGCGCAATTGATAAAAAGTTTCGAAATTATGTCCTATATCTAAATTCTAATCATTATTTGTTTTAAAATAATGGTTGAATATATTTACCGGTCCCGATCAGTAATAGTTGTCGCTATCCTGCATTGGTTTCCCAAAAGAACATTGTATCAATCGGCAAGGAAACAAACGGCTAAAACCATTTCAGAACTGAACGTTTTACTTATATGAAAATAACCTTTGTTAAAAATCAAGTTTTTTGAAAAAAGGAACATGTGCAAGACAAATGATGTTTTAAAATGGGACTCAATGTATTATTTCAGTTAGGGCAAATTCTCTTGAATTGATATTTACTTGTATTAGAACGTGCTACCTGTCGCAACTTGTATATATCGAAAAATTCCGAGTTCAAAATAGTCCACTCACGGCAGCCAATGAGAATGCAACTTTTTTCATAATAGCCGGGAACTGGCCCCAACGGCTACACGGCAACGCCTGAACTTTATCAACCAGTTGAAACCTCTTTCTTTATTTTAATTTCTTCTCAAAGCCATTTGCCACTTCTGGCCAAACAGCATCTTTAAAAAAGCTGATACGTCATGCACTTTGCCTTTTGACTGGTGAAAAATTTTACATTAAACAACAACAGGTTTTAGTCCATGAAGCTGAGAAGTCGAACAAAAAATATAGGGTTATGATTGTTTCTGCCCGAGGCTAAGGTACGATCAGTAGCTTATAAATGGAGCTGAATCAGTCGAATCCATTCTGAAAATAAATTCGGAGTCATGCTTTGTGTGATGTACGATGGGAAAAAGTGAAAGGCGGATCTTCTGTCTATGTTTTGTGTAAAAGTTTCTTTTGGGAAAATTTGTTGGCGTACCGCTGGCGTCTATCAGTTGAGTTTTAACTTCTCTACATTTACCTGGTTGGTCTAATTCCAATGCTTACAATCTGTTTAAGTCTTCACCAGTTGTCGCTTTGACAGTAGAATACCGTCTTGAATTTATTCAAAATATCTGGTTCGGAAAAATAACAATTAGTCAGTACACGCAATTCGTGCAGCTTAGAGTTTTGCGTTGGGAATTTTGCCCAAAGTCGCCGCGGTTACAAGATGATTTCTCATGTGAAACAGAAGCAAAACAAAATGAATGCATAAAGTTTACAACGAACTTCACTTGCATGTTTCAATCCGCCAAGGTTGTCCTGACACGCCACTCCCAGCCCAAAGTATGTGTAAGTATACCTTTGGTGACATACGTTAAAAATATCAAAAGCGTTGGAGGCTCAGATGTGCGGAGGAAGCTGTCGTATCAAGCATTAGACCTTTATCAGGACGCAAAATGATGGACCTGAAATGGATTGCGACAACCCGTTGGGTTCGTGGTCGCATCGTGTGTAAAGATGCACTGGGAACAGTTCAAAGCCTCAGAATCCGGTTGTGCATTACTAGTTTACGACGTTTTTAAAAAAACAAATAATAAAAACATTTAGCAAACGCTTGATATTCTTGTTCTTTTCCATACTAGACGATGCGGTGTAGTCGAATGATCTGCGCTTATCTCAAAGTAAAATCACCTGCGTTTTCAATATTTCAATTTTAACCTCACCTAACTAAACTGTAAACTAAAAGTATCTAGTCCTTTGACAGGGAAAGGGTCTCCTCACGGAACCAAGATGAAAAACCGCCTTAAGTGTTTATTTAGGTAAACAAAATGATATGTTTGTTATTATTTCTATTTTGCATCCGCGTCCATTAAATGAAAATAGTCACTTCCTTGTTTTCCCCTAAATTAATAAAGTCTTAACGGAACATCAAAACGAGCTGAAAAGATGAACCTCAAATGGCGTGATTAACAACTGTGACACTGTGTTCTCTACTGGTAACTTGCTCGACCTCCCACATATCATAGAGTGACTACTTCGAACAAAATTTTGACTGATTTGCGTCAGAGCGCTATAGTTTTGCTTTCAAAAATTCGAGCCCGATTTATGCCTTTAATATCACAATCAAAATATCATTTCCAGTCAAGAATATTGCAACTCCGGCAAAGTTCACCTCGTCCCCTTGCCACTGGTAAGCAATAATTGTTTCTACTGGTTTTGCGGCCGAGTGACAGCCATTTCATCAGAGCGATTTTACGAATACACAGACCAAATGCATTGGTCATGCGCCCATCGGCATGGAGTTTTTTTTATAAATGTTACACCAGCTACACCTACCAGCAAACTTTCACGCTTATAGGGCTCTCTACTAGTCAAAACCTTCATATATGATCATAAGAGAAACAAACTGGCATGCACGGCCAGGACGCCAAAACATTTTCCCTCAAAAGCGTGTAACACCTTTGCGGAATTTTAATTAGTAGTATCAGTTACTACTTAAGAATTTCTCAACTTTTATACTCTTGAACCGAACGTACGAGAGAGTAACAACCCGTCTTCTCGAAACAGATTTCTAGGGTTATCTATGTCGGATTGATTTCTTCTTTAAAATATAGTTTACGTATAATGATTTTATGTAGGGCAGCTGAACTAAAGTGTTCGTAATTTATCTCCAAGATAACAAATTTGAAATTATTGCAAATCTGCTAGAATATGCACGCACTCAAAATTAATTGATAACGGTTATAACTATCTATTTTTTCATCATGTGTGTGTTTTGTTCAAATATTTATCAACTCTAACTACAGGAAAACGTTTTGAAATAGTTGATGATGAATACTCAAACGCGTTTTCAATACGAAGTATTTTAGATCTTTTGGAAAAAATTGTCTTGAAAGATAATTAGGACAAGGTTGGAGGTGTTTTTGTCTGGACTAAAATTAAAAAATCTGCTTCTTCTAAAGTTCTCTTCTGAGATCATTCATTTCTTTGGGTTCTCGAATTCAATGTCAGTGAATAAAGGTTTTGTTTTTAGACTGATTGCTCTGAAGTCGGTTTGGCCACAAAGGCAAAGTTTTACAAGTTTAAATAAACTGTTCTGTTTCAACCTTGTAAAGTGCGTTTGCCAA
Source organism: Palythoa caribaeorum (assembly GCA_026546465.2). Classification (NCBI taxonomy): domain Eukaryota; kingdom Metazoa; phylum Cnidaria; class Anthozoa; order Zoantharia; family Sphenopidae; genus Palythoa; species Palythoa caribaeorum. The sequence continues at coordinate 21,697 of JAOCNB020434926.1, forward strand.
TTCCATTTTTTTAAAATTTTGAGTAGAACGATAGAGTACGATTTTAAGAATTCCAAGTTGAACAGTTCTAATTAATAAATTTTGGCCATGGATGATTTGTATGGTTTCCACACTGTGGACATTTTTAACTGAAGTAAAATGAGTCGTATGAAATGTTTAACCAGAGAATACTGCCGGACATGCGACCTGATCATGATAGAAGTACTGCAAGTGAGAAACAGCTACAAGGCGAACCTAGTTCCGTTACAAAACACCATAATTACCTTTCATTCAACCCAAAACGCACTTAGGGAATTAAAAACTCGCTCTTTCTCTACGGCATCCGAACTGGATATGATTTGGTTACTGCATTATAGAAATAAATTCAACTACGTTACTGAGCATGCGCTTTTTGGCCAAATGTGAAAGGTCTAGATCAAAACCAGATGTCCCAGTATTTTCCATCAAAGTTAATATTTGCTTCCTTAATGTCAAATTATTTGATTTTCTAAATTAAAATTTTTTATTTTTCCCCTCTAAATAAGTTGTTAATAACTGCTTTTTTCTCTGTTTTGTATCCAGGATACGTTCGATATTTATTTTGCACGGCGTCCCCGTCAGAATGATTTGCTGCAAGTGACACTTAATTCACTCCATGTCTTTTTCTATATTGCAGCGTAGCAGGTATTGATTGCTACTCTTTTGTGGGAAAAAGCAATAAAGAAGAGGCAGAAAGCAATTTAAGTATCACTTCAAATGTTGCTTTCTTTGTGTTGGCTCGGCGTTCCAAAGTGATATTTATATGTTAGTTGGATTAAAAGATCGCAAATTTGTTATTCACGCACCAAAATTTTAACATTTGTATTCAATAATTTAGAATGTTGCCACCATTAATATAAAGATAACGCCGAGCTTGATTATATTTAAAACTCTTAATATTTTTGTATTGAAATTGAATAAAATGAAGAAAAAATTTTTCATCTTTCTGTTGCTTTTGTCAGGAAGCTTGGTACACAAGTGCGAGATCTTTCACATTCACACCATAACTAATTTCCAGGTGACATTTAATCACCTGCCTCATACTAAATTAGGCTGAATAATTTTTGATATCACGATTTCACTTTGTTAACATTTTCTTCGTTTTCTCATTTTATATGCATTGTAAATTTGGGGATACCTAAAGCTCGAAGAGAAGAAATCTCCTTTCGTAAGTTTAGATAGATATATTATTAGTTGGTTCCTTTTCGTTGTTAAAGAAATGAATATTTCATTCTACAAACGAGGGTTTTACAGCTTCGTCGAAATGGACATGAAACGTCTTAGGGCAAGTCGAGACTGAGCAAACAGCCAACTGCCAAGCAAGAATAATATTCAAACAAAAAAATTCGGCAACATTTTAATAAATCTAACGATTGCTTTCTTGAACATATAAGGAATTTCAAAAGTTTCTCGTGCTTTTTCAGCCAAAATTTGAATAAACTGAATGTTAGTCACAAATAATAAAGATGGAGCTTTATTAAA
>JAOCNB020434927.1:0-15078 GCA_026546465.2 Palythoa caribaeorum
GGCAACTCGGAATCGATCAAGCATATCGATAAGTTCGTCCCCCTGGTTCAGGGCGAGGGCCAGCTGCGGATCCAGTTTGGCGGTCGCAACGCGCTCACGACGCCGGTGATCTGGCAGGCCGAGCGGCCCTACGTGATCGGCCAGGACTACAAGTTCGATCTGCGCCTGTCGGCGCGCTACCCGGCCTACCGGATCCTGCAGAGCGCTTCCGACGGGACGATGGCCATGGATGGCTTCGACATGTCGATCCGTGAGGAGTCGCAGCGGTGAGCGAAACCTTCAACCCACTCTACAACTTCCTCCCGCTCGACACGGTCAGCGCGGAGGGCAATGAGGCGCTGCGGCAGATCGACGATAGCCTGCGGTTCCTGCTCGAGGAGATCAGAATGGCCGGTGGCAAAGACACGCCACCTTTCGTCCCGGCCCAGCAGTATCGGCCGGCCGGAGTTAACAATGACGTCGACAGCGGCGCGGTGCCGGAGGACATCTGGAACGTGGGCGGGGCACTCACCTTCCCGGCTGCGGCGGCCACCGCTCGACTCTCCTCGGCGAGTGCGGCTGACGCTGTCGGCGGCACCGGCACGCGCACGGTGCGGATCTTCGGCGTGGATGCGAGCTTCAACTATCAGACCGAGGTCGTCTCGCTCAACGGCACGACGCCCGTCTTCTCCTCGCTCAGCTACCTGTTCGTCCACTTCATGTGCGGCATTGAGGTCGGCTCTGGTCTCATCAACGCCGGCAACATCGACCTGGACATCGACCGCACCAACACTATCCTGCGCATCGATGCTAACCGGGGTCAGTCTCAGAACTCGCACATCATCGTCCCGAACCCGGATCTCCCGGGCAAGAGGCCTTACCTGCACCAGGTGACGGTGACGGCCGGAAGAAACTCTGGCTACCTGGTCGGCGACCTGGTGGTGCAGAACCCGGGCGAGAGTGTGCGCGCAGGCGCGGCCTTCTCGATCACGCCGGAGGGGCCGATCACCGCCGAGCTCATCCCGATCATGCCGCTGATCCCTGGGCAGAAGCTGTTCCTCCGGATCACGGAGACGGGCGGGTCAACCAACAACTGGATCGTCCGATCGAACTATTCGATCGGCTACTACGATGAGATCACTAGCGATGGAGTGCCTCCGACGGCCAACCTGGCGCGGTCACTTCAAGGAGCAATCTGATGGGACTTTTTGACAGCACTCAGCGGACGGAGTCGGGGCTCGAGGTTCCTGGCTACATGCAGGATCTCCCGGTGGAGGTCTCGAACCAGCTGCGCACCCTGATGGGCCAGGACTACCTGTCGCCCGATCAGCTGGTGGCGGACTGGTCGCCGGCGCTCACGCAGGGCGTTAACGAGCTCATCGCCAGCGGCGGCAACCTGCAGGACATCAGCAGCGCGCTCTACGGCACCGGACTCGGAGGCCTCGGCGGCTTCCAGCAGGGGCAGCAGGGCCTGCAGAACCTCCTCGGCCAGGGCGCGGCTCAAAACATGGGCGTGGACATGGGCCAGGTGGGATCCATGATCAACAACGAGGTGCTCGACGCCCAGATCGGCGCGGCGCTCCGCGATCCGTATCGCCAGCTGACCGAGCAGCAGATGCCGGCGGCCAGGCTCGCCCAGGCGGCCAGCGGCAACGTCGGGAGCTCGAGGGGCGCGGTCGGCGAGGCGATACTGCAGCGAGGCTACGAGGATCGGGCGGCCGACATCGGCGGTGCGATGCGTGGCGACGCCTACCGCCAGGCGCTCGGCATCGGTGGTCAGCAGGCTGCGCAGAATGCCGGGCTGATGGCTCAGAACCAGGGCCTGCAGCTGGGCGCCAGCAACGCGCTGCTCAACTCGGCGCTGATGGGTGGCAACCTGATCGGCCAGGGCATGGCGGCCGGCCAGCAGGGATTCCAGAATCAGATCGGCGGTGGTCAGATGCAGACCGCGCAGCAGCAGGCGCTGCTCGACGCCGGCAAGGAGGGCTTCCTGTTCGACTACCAGATGCTGCCGATGTTCATGCAGGGAGCTCAGGGCCTGGGCAACACCTTCGGCACCCGCTTCCAGGAGACGCAGGCCGACCCGGGCCTGGGCAATACGCTGCTCGGTGGCGCGATGGGTCTCGGCGGCGCTGCGCTGATGGGCGGATTCAATCCGTTCAGCGGCGTGGGCGACTGGATGGGCGGGATGTTCGGCGGCGGCAACCAGGGCTTCGATCCGGCGGGCTACAATCCGATCCGATTCTAGGAGGCGACAGTGACAGCTTTAGGACAGATGCCGGCGCTGATGGCGCCCTACACGGACGAGGAGCTCGAGCCGATCGACGGGCAGCTGATGCCGCAGCAGGCGCCCTGGGGCATGGGTGGCCAGCCTGAGATCGATCAGACGCAGATGGAGGGCTACACGGATCCGCGGCGAGCTCTCTGGGGCGGCTTCATGTTCGACATGGCCAACCACTTCCTGAGCGGCCGACGCGCAGGCCTCGGCGGCCTGGGCCCGCAGTCGATGTTCGCGGCGATCCGGCAGAACCAGCAGATCGAGCAGCAGGCGATGAAGCAGCGCGAGCTCCAGAGCCAGGTGCGCAACCCGTTCCAGAACATGCCGGAGAGCTACCAGACCTTCCAGCTGGCGAAGCAGGGCGGCTACGAGGGCGCCTTCGAGGACTGGCTGGCCGACGTGAAGCTGCAGGCCGGCAGCAACCGGCCGGTGAAGACCTGGACGAACAGCGACACGGGCACCATGTGGTACCTGGACAGCAACGGCCAGGCGCAGGATACGGGTGTGCCCGGCGACGAGCCGGAGGGGCTGAACATCGTCGACGTCGGTGGTGTGCCCTACGTGCGGCAGACTCAGGCCGGCGGCGCCGAGCGCATGGTCCCGCTCAACGAGTGGCAGCGGAATTACCGGCTGCAGGTGGCCGGCGAGGAGCAGCGCAACCTGACTCAGAGCGAGAAGTGGGCCGCGGCCGACGCCTCCTTCGAGCAGGAAGTGCCGATGCTCTACAACACGTTTGAGCGGCAACTCACCCTGGTCGACGAGCTCATCGAGGACATCGAGAACGGCCGCTTCCAGGACACCGGCTACTTCGAGGGCCGCTACCGTGGCAGACTCACCGAGGAAGGCGGCTACCTGACCTCGCTGCTCAACCGCCAGGCGCTCGAGAACCTGCAGATCGTGAACCTGGCGCCGGTGACCGAGCAGGAATTCGAGACGGTGCGCGACATCTTCGGAAACATCCTCAACGATCCAGAGGCCAACCTGGGCGCCCTGAAGGCGAACCGGGACTTCCTGACGCGCAGCATGCAGGGCATGGAGCGGCAGCTGCAGTGGTTCTACGGGGAGGGCAACCGATCGATGCGCGACTTCAATGCCCAGAAATGGATGCCTCAGGCGCCCGCTGATGGCGGCTCAGGCACAAATGACGACGACCCGGTCGTCTGGGATTAGCGATGGCTGAAATCAAGGTACAGATCGACGGCCGCACCGGCACGATCTCGGCGGACTCGGAGCAGGAGCTCCAGGCGAAGCTGGCCCGAGCTCGCGAGAAGTACCCGGAGCTCGAGGTGCTCGAGGCGCCGGACCCGGTGCAGATGGACACGACGCTGCTCGAGGACACCGAGGACACGCTCAGAGGCCTCGGCCAGGGCGTGACCTTCAACTTCGGTGACGAGATGGCCGGCCTGGTCGGAGCGGGCGTGAACGCTCTCCTGCTGAGCGACGAGGAGAAAGCTCTACTGGCCCGGGAAGGGATCGATGTCGGCTACGAGGGCGTCAGGGACCGCGAGCGGGCGCGTCTGGCCGAAGCCCAGGAGCGCAGCCCGTACCTCTACGGCACCGGTGAGCTCGCAGGCGGGGTGGCGGTGCCAGGCCTGGGTGCATTCAAGGGCGCTCAGCGCCTCAACCAGGCCCTGCAGGGGATCCGGCCGGCCGGCGCACTCGCGATCACCGGTGGTGCCGCGTCCGGTGCGGCGGCTCTGGGAGCGTCTGAGGCGGACAATCCGCTGGATATGGCCATCGATACCGGGATCGGTGCCGGGATCGGCGCTGTCGCGGCTCCTGTGCTCTCAGGAGCGCTCTCGAAGGGCGCCGAGTACGTGGGCGGCCTGGGCATGGGCCTGATCCGACGCTTCGCTGCAGACCCGGAGACGGCCGCCAACATGCGGGTTCGGCAGGCGCTCGAGGCGGACAACATCAACAGCACCGAGGAAGCTCGAGCTCTGCTCGACGAGTACCCGGAGGGCAGTCTGGCCGACATCGGCCCGAACCTGCGCGAGGAGGGTGTCCTGGCCGCCAAGCAGCCCGGCGAAGGCCGCACGATCGCCGAGGACTTCGTCCAGGCCCGGCAGATGGGGCAGCAGGATCGGCTCAACCAGGTCGTGCGCGATGAGCTCGGAGCTCGGCAGTACGGTGTCTGGGGCGACGACTACTACAAATTCATGGACGATCTCACCAAGGGCCGGAAGCAGCAGGCGCGCCCGCTCTACGAGGAAGCCTACCTGCAGGACATCGTGCCGACCGAGGAGATGGTCCGGATCTCGAAGACGAAGGCCTTCGAGGATGCTGCGCGTCGAGCCATGGCCAACATGCGGAACAAGCTCGACACCTTCGGGCCGCCGCGGCCACCTCAGACTGACGGCCGAGTCTCGACCCAGTTCATGGATCAGATCCTCCGTGAACTCAGAGACGAATCGAACCGCTTATTCCGTGCCGGCAGCAACGAGGCCGGTTCAGACGTCTCGAACATCTACAAGGCGCTCCGCGAGGAGGTGCTGCAGCAGAACCCGAAGCTCCGCGAGGCTCGAGGGGTGTTCGCCGGCGCCAAGCAGCTGGAGGAAGCTGCCGACAGCGGTCGCGGCCTGCTCAGCGGTCAGAAGCAGTACGCCGAGGATGTCGAGCGCCTCCTGGCCGACATGACCGACGGCGAGAAGGATGCGTTCTCGATCGGCCTGATCCGCGGCATCATGGATCGCCTGTCCGATGCGGCCGAGAGCAACGACGCCGGCAGGCGCCTGTTCAACTCGACCCGGGTGGTCAACCTGCTGCGGACCGCCTTCCGCGATGAGGACGCCTTCCAGAACTTCTACGACGCTGTGCGCCGTGAGAGCCGCTACCAGGAGACCCGGAACCGGGTGACCGGTGGCTCGCCGACCGCGCAGCTGATCTTCGGAGAGGCCCAGGGGCGGCCTGCTGATGACATGGCGACCACCGGCACCGGCTTCGTCGTGAACATGCTCCGGCGGATGATGAACGAGACGATCGACGACCCGGCGCAGCTGGGCCCCGACGACTACACCAAGATGGGCGAGCTCCTGTTCGGCGAGATCGACGACGCGACCCTGACCCGGATCTTCAACACGGCCTTCTCCAACCGGATGGGCCCGGCGGGCACGAGCCTGCTGCCGGCGTCGGTCGGCACCGGGGGTGCGCTGCAGATCACAGACGAGGTCCAGGATCTGAGAGAGGATATGCGCTGATGTTTCATGTGAAACATTCGGAGGGAACATGGCTGGATTAGGCGCCCTGAAGGCGGGTCTGAAGGATCTGCCGGGCATGAAGGATGCCGTCCGCGGCCTGACAGAGGCTGAGGCGGCGAAGCTCAACAAGGGCACGGCGCAGGCCTTCCTGGCGCTCAGGCGGGCGCTGCCGAGCTCGGGGGAGATGGCATCGGTGGCCCAGGCCGGCGGTGCGAAGAAGGGCTGGTATCGCAACAGCACCCAGGCGCTGAACGAGGTCTTCGGCGAGGACGCGCCCAGGTTCACGGCGCTCCTGGCTGCGATGAGCCCGCAGACGTCGGTCGAGTCGAACCTGATCAACGCGCTGAACACCTGGAAGAATTGGGATCGCGCCGGCAGGCCCACCGATCGGGACAGCATCGTCCAGGTCATGGGCGACTCGGTCGAAGGCGATCGCGGCGTCGACTCGGTGCTGCCCGGTTGGATCAACAACTCGGTGGAGGCGCTCACCCAGGACCCGAACTCGGTGGTGCTGTCCGGCCCGAAGGTCGACAGCTTCATGCGCAACCTGACCGGCGTGATGAACGAGGTGACCAACGACACCTGGATGGCCAGGTACGGCGGTCAGCCGCAGAAGATCTTCGGCGGAGCTCGCAGCCAGACTGACGCCGGCAAGGGGCCCGGCTACCTGGCCATGAACTCGAAGGTGCGGGAAGCCGCCGATCGCCTCGAGCAGATCACCGGCGAGGCCTGGGATCCGGCAGAGGTGCAGGAGACGGTCTGGTCCTGGGCCTACGGGCTCCGGAACCGCGACAAGGGCGCCCAGATCATGGACAACCTGCAGCAGCTGAGCGACCAGGACATCGCCGCTGCTCCGGACTTCGGCACCCTGCTGCAGCAGCCCAAGTATGCCGGCCCGCTCGAGGAGATCGGCATGGATCCGGTCGGCACCCTGGCGAACGTCGAGCCGTCGATCGCCATGCCCACCGATCGCGAGATCGCGCAGATGGCTCTGGCCAACGATCCCCGGAACCTCACCCAGGCGGCCCGTAGGATCGCCAGAGGCTTCGGTGAGCGCGCTGCAGTGCCATTGGCAGCCGGTACCGGTGCGCTCGCCCTGGGGCAGCCTGAGGAGGCTGAGGCAGCCGGCCTGAGCGCTCTCAGGTACGGCGATCTCCCGGAGAGCTACTCTCGGCCCGGTACAGGCCCTGTGGCCAACCAGGAGTACGCCACGGCCAAGGAGACAGCGAAAAACGCCGTGGCCAACCCGGCAGAGGCCTCCGAGATCCTGGACATCGACGAGGCCTACGCCATGGGCGAGATCTCGACCGAGGAGGCCATCGCCCGACTACAGAACACTGGCAGCCGCTTTCAGGGCGGACGTGCCACACCAGGATCCATGGCCGCCGCCGGCGCTGTGGGCACCGCAGCTGCGTCACCTAGTGCCTGGAGCGATGAGCTCGCAGGTGCTGGACTCGCAGCAGGCTCCCTGGCCAACGCGATGCTCACCGGCATAGGCGCGGAGGGGCAAGCGCTGCTCGGCGCTTTGTCGCCATTCCTTAGCGACGAGCAGGCCCTCGCTCATGCTGAACGAGCGCGAGCTCAGGCGCCGGCGGTTTCCATGGACCCACGAGCTCAGCCCTACCTGCAGAAGGCGGGCATGGCCGTGGATGCGATCGGGGGAGCTCTCAGCGACTTTGGGGAAGACGTCGAGCGAGGGTTCGGCCAGCAGTCACCGCTCTACCGGAACGTCCCTGGCTACCGGGTGGCCTACGACCACCTGGGCGCCCTCGCGGACGAGGTACCGGAGCGGGTGAAGCTGGGGCTGGGTGCGTTGGGGAACCTGGCGTTCTGAATGGAGGAAAAATGGCTGGCCCCCGGTGGGCACCGGAGCCGCGATCGGACCTTCTGGGGGAAGGACACTTGAAAGGGAGGACTGCATGCCCGATCGCTTAACCAGCCAAGGCATCACTGTAGCGTGAGTCTGTTAGCGGAGCAAGCTCATTGCGCTTTTGACGGATCCGGAATCGTGAAGTCGACGAAGTCGGCCCACTCCGCCAGCATGCGCTCCATCACCTCGGAGCACTCCTCGATCGTGAGCTCGGTGGTCGACTTCGGCATGACCATCAGCCGGCCGGCGACCAGCTTCTCCACCTGCGGGTAGAAGTTCGCCTTCACGACGTCCTTGCATTCCTCGAGCGTGTGGCCGGTAGCGTCCGCGAGCTCGCCGATCCACATGTGCAGGGTGTTGTTCTGTGCCGATGTCTTCGGCGGCGCGTAGCGCTCGAGGGTGATCTTCCAGAGCTTGTCGGAGGCCTGGGCCTTGAGAATCGCGTCCATGCAATTCTCGAAGACCTCAGGTGTCCGCAGCACCCAGGACTGCTTGCGCTTCATCGGTCTGGGATCCAGCGGCGGTACTTCAGGTTCCAGAACTCGATGAGCTCGTTGAGGTGCTCGAGGGCCGCCTCCTGGTCGGCCTGCTTGCACCGGCCGAACGTCACCTCGAGCCCCTGGACCTTCTCGAGGCCGCGCTTGGCAGCGACGCTCGGGATCGGCCGGTTGATCACCTGGTAGCGCTCGCGGTTAGGCTTCATCGTCCCACTTCCCGGTGACCCGCTTGGTGACGTAGCCGGCCCGCATGGAGGCCTCGACCTCCGACCAGCCGACCCGGATGCCGTGGCCGACGTTGGGGATGCCCGCTTCGGAAACGGCGATGAGGGCTGCCTTCGCCTCCTTCTCCGCCTTCTCGAGCTTCGCGATCCCGGCCGCCTTTTTGGCCTCGAGGAGCTCGCGCTTAGCGTCGTCCCACTTGCGAGCGGCTTCGCACCACTGCTCGTTGTCGCCCTGGTTGATCTCGATCGGCTCGTGGTTGGTGCCCAGGAAGGCCTCCCAGGCAGGCTTGCACTTCTCCACCCAGGTCTCGCGCAGCACCTGGGCGTCGATCGTGATCGAGCGGATGTCGCCCGTCTCGCCGTCGTAGACCGCGAAGATGACCTGCTCGGCGATCGGCAGGCACCAGGCCTGCTGGCAGATCTGGTACCAGTAGTGCTCGGGGAACTCGCCGCTGCCGTCGCATGCAGCGAACAGCTTCTCGGGGTTCATCGGACACTTGAGCTCGAGGATGTCGCAGGTCTCCATGCTGGTGAAGTCGACACCGTCCAGGCTCGCGCTGTAGCCCTGGCGTGAGACGACAGCCGGCAGGAACTCCCGGTTGTACATCTCGTTCACCTGGGCCCGGGCGATCGGCTCGAGCTCCGTGCCGCGTCGCATCGGCATGGTCTCCTCGACGATCGCCTCGCCGGTCCGGACGGCATTGAGCTCGGCCGGGGTCTTCGGGAAAAACGGGCTGATGCCCATGGCTGCGGCCACCTCCGACGCCGGCAGGTGCTCGGCGCGGAAGGCGTACCACTCGAGGGATCCCTGCTCGAGCTCGTCGGCCGGGATCAGTTTGAAATCGTGCTCTGCCATTCGTCTTCTCCTAGAACGGGATGTCGTCGTCGAGGTCGTCGTCGGTGACGGTCTCGCTCGTGGGTTCGGGCGCCTGGGTCTGGTCGGCGAGCTTGGCCGCTTCGGCCAGGGTCTTCTCGCGGATCTTCTCCTTCAGCGTCTCGTTGATCTTCTCGAGCTTGCCGGCCGGGATCTGGGCGTAGGCGCCCTTCTTGACCTTGATCCACTGGAAGAACGAGCCCTCGTCGATGCCGCTATTGGCGACCGCCATCTGCACCGACTTGGCATCCTCGGCGCTGATGAACACCTCGCCGGTCTCCTTGTCGACCGGTGCGTCCGCCGGCGGCGCCTTGTCCTGGGCCTTCGACTTCGCCGGGGCCTTCTCCTGCTTCGGCGGCGGGCCGGCAGGCTCCTCCGTGCTCTCACTGTCCATGTCCATCGGCGTACCCTCGAGCGGCGGCGCGAAGGTCTGGAAGACGGCGTTCTTATAGGCGCTCGTCATCGCCTTGTTCATGCCCTTGTCGGCGGTGTCGGAGGCCTCGCCGTAGACCTCCACCTCGAGGTGCTCCTCGTCGCCGTCGGTCACCAGCACGTACTTCACGCGCACCAGGTAGTGCTGCGTGTTCACGGGCACCTGCTGGCCGTTGCGGTTCCTGGTCGTCTGGAACGTGCTGTGCCGGACGTCGACGACCTGGGGCAGCATCGAGATGCCGTACTTCGCCATCAGCGGGCCGATCACGTTGTAGATGTCGTCGATGCCCCGGAACTTGTAGCCGCCGACCGCTGCCGGCGCCTGCCCTTCCTTCGAGATCCCCGACCCGCAGAGCTCGACTCGAGCGTCCTGCAGTGCCTGGTGGATCGATCGCTTGACCGGCGCTTTCTTGCGCGCGGGTGCTTTAGCCTTTTCCTCGGCCATAGTGGTCTCCTAGAGTTTCACGGTTTTGGATGTACGGTCATCGAGCAGGCACTTCACCTCGGTGGTGCGCAGCGTCTGCGGATACGATGAACCGGAAACGTACTCAATCACGATCACCGGGTCGCGGTCAAACTCATCCCGGAAATCCGAGATGAGCCTGGCCACGTTGTCGGTGAGCCGATCGAGCGCTACGCGCTCAGCTGATTTGCTTGCCATCGAAGGCCTCCTTCTCCTCTGGTGTGGTGAGCTCGCGCAGCTTCTTGAGGTGCCCGAGGCAATGCTGCCGATTCAGCCGGCGCCCGATCCTGTTCGCATACCTGCGAGCTTCCTGGACACTGTCCCCGAGCCGGTGTCGCTCCATCGCGATCTTCGTCACCAGCTGCTGCTTGAATCCGTTCCCGGCCATAGTCTTCACTCCACGGTTGGTTGATGATGCCGACGACCTCCGCCGGCGTCTCTACGCGCTGCTCACCGTCGCAGGTGGCAGCGATTTTGCTCTGGATCCGCTCGGCCATGGCGCCGACGTGACGCTCCTGGCCGCGGTAGCGGTTGTGATTGCGAGCGACGTTGGTGCTGTCGCTCGAGTCGAAGTCGTGGCTGCCGTGCTGGCCCTGAGCTCGCATCATGTGGATGTGCGGGCGGCGGTAGCCGGAGCCGTCGAAGGTGATCGCGTCGATCGCGGCGAAGGCGAGCTCGATCCGGCCGGTCCACTCGGGGGACTTCGGATCCCAATAGTCGCCGGAGCTCCCGAAGGCGATCCACTGCCAGCCTTCCTCGACCAGGCGCTGCAGGCGCTCGATCGACTCGTGCAGGTGCCAGACCGGCATCAGGCGGGCGAAGTCGACGCCCTGCTCGAGCTCGAGGCCTGCCCAGGTCTCGCGGATGAGCTCGTCGTTGGTCTCCTCGTCGCCGTCGATCACGTCGGGCAGCACGATGATGGCTGCCTCGTTCGCTCGAGCGATCGCGCCGGCCCAGGCCTCGAAGTCGGTCCAGTCGACGTCGCGCTTCTGGGTGTAGGCCGTGAACGCGCCGTTGTCGACCAGGAGCATGCCGTTGGGATCCTGGGCCTCCAGGAGCGCGTCCAGCTGCCGGCCCTCGCCGACGTCGCCCAGGTGGCTTTCCCGGGCGGCGTAGCTGACGCAGAAGGAGGAGCCGGTGAGCTCGGAGATGAGCTCGGCCGGCGTGATCGGGGTGCCGATGATCGCGTTCTTGATCATTAGAGCGCCTCCAACAGAATCGCGACGGTCGTGTCGGCCATGACAAGCCAGCGGCCGGCGTCGTCCTGCCAGACGTCGTCCAGAGCCGGGTCCATCATCGCCCGCATGATCACCTGATCCCGGTCGCCGCCGTTGCGCATCGCGCTAAGAACGACGCCGCTGTAGGCCGGCAGCTTAGTGAGGAGATGCAGGAACACTGCATTCTCCTCGTCGGTCATCTTCACGTTCTGCCAGGCCGGGATCATGAGCGGAGCTCCCGGAGGCAAACGCCATTGAGCTCGGTGAAGCCGACGTTGGCGATCAGGAACCAGCGGCCGTTGTGCTCGAGCACGTCACCGACGCTGGTGCTGCGGCGGCGGATGTCGCCGGTGCGGTCGTCAGCGATCGGGCTGATGCGGGCGAAGACGCTCTCCTCGAAGGTCATGCCGGCGGTGTCGGCGGCGTCGTTGGCCCAGCCCTGGGCGCTCAGGTTCTGCGTCCAGGAGAAGGCGAAGGACTTCGCGTCGTCGAGGTCGGTGGTGTCGACCAGAGCAACGAGCTTGTACTCGCCGTTAGAGAGCGCCTCGCGGGCTGCCTGGGCGTCAGCGTTGGCACTGATGTCCAGGTGGCGGAGGAAGCGGGGGTGGCTGTCCCAGCCGCCGGCGTTGAGCTCGTCCCGGTCGGCCTTAGTTGCGAGGATGTTGAGGTGGTAGATTCTCATGTTTGGAGCCTCCAGCGGTTCCGTCAAACGAGGTACGATTATAAGCCCGAACCGCATCGCGGTTCAACCCCTCTGTGGCGAATTTGATCTCGAAGTACAGGATCACCAGGAACATCGGCACGAAGGCCCAGATCGTCAGCATGGTGCTCTCCTCACTCGTAGTGGTACTTGGCGCAACCGTAGCAGAGCTCCAGGCCGGGCTCCGGAACGGCGTCACAGTCCGCGCAGGTGGCGCCTGAGGCGAGATCTCTCTCGCCCCTGGTGACGTCGTCGTGCAGCCACACCTGCCAGCACCAGTGCCCCTGGGGCGTCTGGCAGTACAGCGGGCGGACGCTCAGGAGCTCGTCGCCGAAGGTCTCCTGGATCTGCTCACGCGCGCTCGTGCCGGCCGGGTGGGGGATCCGGACGAAGCCGATCTCCCCTTCCATGTTGTTCATCATTCGGATCTGGATGTCGCTCACGGTTGCCTCCTTAGGCGATGGTGGTGGTGGGGATCAGGCCGGCGCGCTCCCAGACGGTCTCGTTCTTGAAGACCGTGTAGCCGGTGCGCTGCTCGAGCTCGGCGTACTGGCGGAGGAGCTCGGGGCGGAGCCGGGCGCCGTTGGCGAAGTCGTTCCGGCTGCCCATGATGCAGAAGACGCAGGAGAGGCGGTCGTTGCCTTCCAGGTACACCGGGTGCGGCTGCTGGCCGGCGCCGTAGATCGCGTCGAACACCTCGTCGGTGCTCCACTCGAAGATGGGCATCCACTCGTACACCTCGCGGCCGGCCTTCGACAGACGCTTGTTGAGCTCGAAGGGCGCTTTCTTGGCGCGGCTGGTGGACTCCTGGGCGCGGATGCCGGTGCAGTTCACTGCCAGGGTCAGGCCGCGGGCCTTCAGGTCGTTGCGGATGAACTTGTGGATCGGATCCCGCTTGAGGTCCGAGGTGCATTGACGGGTAGCGCTGGACGGCCAGGAGGGGGCGTCAGGGCGCGTCTCGAAGCGGCGCTCGACCATGTCGAACAGGGACTTCTGAGCGGCTACGACGTGGAGCTCGTGCCAGATGGTGGCCTTGATGTGGTCCTGGACACCATGGTGCTCAACGTCACCCAGGTCAGCGTGAACGACGACGATCTGCTCGTGGGGCACCTGGGCGGTGATCGCCTGGTACATGGCCTGGCTGTCTTTGCCGGCGCTGTGGCTGACGTAGAAGATCGCGCCACGCTCGATGAGCTCGTAGATCTCGCAGTAGCTGGTGAGGTTGGGCTGGGTCATCTGGAAGCTCCTTCGCGTCCGTCAAATGAGGGGCCATTATAGCAGTGATTCACTTTCCGGTTCAACCCTGTTAGGATCTGATTTCCAGTCGATTGTAAGGACATCAGATGGCAGCAGAACGGCATCACATGGAGCTCCTGGAGTACATGGCCGAGGTCGGCATCGAGAGCACCCGCCAGGTGGCGGAGCACTTCGACATCGGCCAGACGACCGCTGTGCGGTGGCTCAAGAACGAGAACCTGTGGGTGGTGGCGCACCATGACGAGGAGGAAGACACGTACAGCTGGCAGCTGGTGTACGTCGAGCGAATCCTGAAGGACCGTAACGGTGAGTTTGACGGCAGCTGAGAAAAGAAAAACCCCGCCGAAGCGGGGTCTTTCCGAGACCGCTCTTGACAGCCAGCCGAGGCAGGGCGCAATCTGCGGGTGTCGGGGGCGTCCCGACCCAGAGCAACCGTGGACCCCTGAGCCGACCCGACGGCCCGAATTATCCCAACAGCCTGAGTCTAGATGCAACCGATCTTTTTGGTCGTCGGTGAACCTATGGGTGGACGGCGGGGCCAGGAAGAATGCGGCTACCGTGGGGAGTGCCTCAGCCGCTACGGATATGCGAACCGGGGACATCCAGGCACCAGAGCCGAGCCCCGGCACCCGACACTCAGGAGCTCGTCCTAGGGGCAGTGTTTGGTGGGCACGATCACCTCTCTCCGGAGGGGCTGGTCGTGCTCACCCTCGATCTTGGAGTCTGAGCCTGGAGCAGATGTTTGCCACAACGTAGATGGGAGAAACCGAAGAAGCATCATGGCGAGGGGATCAGCTGGGCCTGGGGCCAGCAGAAGCCACCGCGATGGTACGCAGAGAGAGTGATGGCCGAGACCACACCGGAAGGGAAGCAGGCGCGCTTCGACGAGGTGCCGGATCTCCTGAAGGACATGGTCCGAGCTCATTGCTACGCAACACGCGACCGGCGTCGGATCGCGAAACAAGTCGCCCAACGGCGAAGGAGAAGATATGAACCGTGGAGATGATGAAACCCATTCCTCGCAGGAATCAATCGGCTGCGAGCTCACTGACGACCGGCACCTGTGCATCTGTGCCGATCCGGAGAACTGCCAGGTGGTGCCCGATGGGTGGCGCTGCCGGAAGGAGGTCCGCTGCGGATGCGGAGTCGCGGCCGACGTGATCACCGTCCGTGGCGAACCGCTCTGCCACGTCTGCGCCGATGGCCTGCAGCAGATGGAGGCCAGGCTGACGCTCGAGAAGACCGACAGCTGCGGCAACACCAGGCATGCGAACCATGGCCGGGTCGGCCGGCGGGAGGTGCATTGAGGTGTCGCTGACGAAGCCCTACCCGGAAGATTTCGAGAAGCTCTGGCTGGCCTACCCAGGCTGGCCGAAGGGTCGATCGGTGAAGAAGCTCGCGTTCGAGGCCTACCAGAAAGCGAAGAAGCGCAACGAGTGGGGCCCGGCCCACGTCGACGAGCTCCTGGAGGAGATCGAATCGCAGAAGCGGCTGCGCAAATCGTGGCAGCCAGGCGACAAGTTCGGACCCCAGGCCATGCAGGTCTGGTTCAATCAACAGGGCTGGGAGCACGACTATCCGCGCACGGATAAGAAGGTCGTGATCGGCAGCCAGGCAGTAGAGGAGGAATGGGATCGCCGCGGGATGACCCGGGCAGAATGGGATGCTGAGCAGGACTGGCTCGGCCGGCAACAATTGAACATGCCGCAGCAGTACGCAACGAAAGAGGAAGCGATCGCTGCAGCGGCTCTAAGAGAGATGGCCAATGGCACGAGGCATTAACAAAGTAATCATCGTAGGAAACCTGGGCCGAGATCCGGAGACCAGGTACACCCAGGGCGGGACACCCGTCACGGAATTCAGCGTCGCGACCAGCGAGTATTGGAACGACAAACAGACCGGCGAACGGAAGGAGCGCACCGAGTGGCACAAAGTTGCGATGTTCGGCCGCCTGGCCGAGATCGCCGCGGAGTACCTGCGTAAAGGTTCGCAGGTCTACATCGAAGGCAAGATCCGCACCCGCAAATGGCAGGGCCAGGACGGCCAGGATCGCTATACCACGGAAATCATCGCTGACGAGATGCAGATGC
>JAOCNB020435635.1:0-15072 GCA_026546465.2 Palythoa caribaeorum
TAAAGGGTATTTTTGTACCAAGGGGAAAAAAATAGTTCGAGAAAAGCGGAGATTCGAGATAAGCGAGTTCGAGATAACCGGAGACTACTGTAACAAAAATTCAGCGAGCATTACAACCCGCATTTGTACTGGAACCGAGAAAACAGCGTTTGAACAATGAATCGTGTAAGCTTGCCGACTACCGGTAAAAAAATTCATTTTGCAATAACTTGCGAGCGAGATTAGCTATTGGAAAAAAAATTATTCAAAAGATCTTTCTCAATAAAACAATATAATTTGCTTTTTTAATTTTCAGGTTTTGTTTTCACATTTCAACCTGTTCAGTAACCTTAATAGGCTGTCTGCGTAAGAAACAACCAATGAATTTTCGAAACAAAATAGATTTTCTTTAAATTGTGTGTACTAAAAGTACAATCTTTGTGATGAATTAAAATGGTAATATTTTCACTTGCACCGCTTTATTTCAATTTTTATGGCGATTTTTTCAGAGCACGGTCGGGAACCACGTAAGTTGTCTTTTTCATACTCAAATTTAGGCGTTACGGCAATCGCTCTAGAAGATCGCGCATTCACGGCTGTTTACACGAACCCGGGTTGGCTGCCTGAATCCGGGTCAGGTCGCCAATCCGGGATGTGAAAAAGTTTTGTTTATATGGACCCGTGTTGTCTGCGATGCGGAAAATTTTCCGCTAACCCGGGTTGGTTGAGAAGCAGACCCGGTTCAGCTTTGTTTTTGATCGGGTAGAGGACTTTGACGGAAAAAGATCAACATGGTGGGCAGAAAGCAACTAGTTGCGATGCTGTCCGCTATCCTTCCTTTACTGTGTGCCTCCTGCACATCTGAAGGGATTTTTGTGGATATTGTTACTGCAGCATTGATCAGCCAGTTTGTTTCTCAGGTAGGAATATAATGCGACAACATCGTCGTTAAAATCGTTTTTAAATTCCATTTCTGCTTTATATTGCTTCATTACATCGATAAGCCGCTCTATCACTGAAATTGAATCATTTTACTTTTTATCTGCACACCACGAGCATTTTTTAAGACATCTTGGAAAAATAATCACATCACAACATAGTCTTTGCGCATGCGTGATGTTATTGGCGCGAAAACACAACCAGGGTTGAGCTGTTTGCCATTACACGCTTTTTTTTTTAATAAGAAGCAGCCTGAGTTTGTTCTTAAATTTTTCTTAAATTTTGGCAAATTTGAGCCTTGGATTTCTTATAAAGTTGTTCTTATAAAAAAGCGCGTACTTCGCTTGAACCCGGGTTTAAGTGAACCCGTATTTACATGGAAAATATTTGTCAAAGTCCAACGCGCCGAGGCGGGTCAAACGGGTCCCGGCAAGAAGGGTTGACTCGGGTCAGACAACGGCTTCATGTTAACAGTTACAGGCGTTTGACTGGAGAAAGGTTGACCCGGGCTGGCGACCTGACTCTGGTTGGTAGTCAACCCGGGTTCATGTAAACGACCCGTAAGATAATTTCCATGTTTGCGTTCATTTGAGAAAGCGACTGTTACATGAACCCTGGTTGGCTGCTAACCAGGGTCAGGTCGCCAGCCCGGGTCAACTCTTCTCCAGTCAAACACCTGTAACTGTTTACATCTGATCCATGTTAACCCTTCTTGCAGGGGAGCCCGTTTCGATACCCGGGTTTATCCGCCTCGGTGGGTTGGAAGTGGTGGCAACAGCTCAACCTGGGTTGGGTTTTCACACCACTAACATCGTGCTTACGCAAAGACTTTGTTGTGATGTGGTTGCTTTTTCCAGATGGCTTAAAAAAATGCTTGTAGGCGCAAATAAAAAGCAAAGTGAGTCAATTTCAATGTTTGAGTCAAACGACAGAGCAGCTTATCACGTAAAGAAGCAATATAAAGCAAAAATGGAATTTAAAAACGATTTTAACAGCAATGTTGTCACATTATATTCCTACTAAATCCTTTTACGAGCCTAAGTGGCCCATTGGAGCCGGTGCTTATCTCCGGTTTTTAATTTGTAGTGTTAAGCGGATAAGAGTCATTGACTCCCCCTGGACGGGGCACTAATCCATCGCAGGTTAGCCCCCAGCAGAAGCTGGTACTCATTTAACCGACTTTGGCGGAAAAGAAACCAATAAAAGGATAGAATGTCCAAATAATGTTTTTTCTACTGTACACCGCCTTAAGCATCAACTTCTACTAGAAACAGCATCTGGCTTTATCGTGCTACCAGTTTTGCATGCAAACCAAAAACAAAGTTAAACCCCTTGTCTAGACAGTGCTTGGTTGATTCAGTTAGGAGGTTTAACGTAGCGCATGCAAACACGCCCAAAGCTAGGTTTTTATTCAGTAAAACAGTAAAATCGACATCATTTTAATGTCCCCGAAAACAATACATCTTTCCGGTAAAATTCGGTTAAACAGTAATAAGCAATCACAAAAAATAGTGTAGACGCTTAGCTGAATAATCGTGACAGACCGGACAAAAGGTTTATAGCTCAGGATTGATCCTGGGCTGAGTAGGCGTGTACTTGTATCACAGTTGGTAAGTGCGCTGCCTTCTATGCTGGAGCTCCCCAGTTCGATTCTCAGCAACCTTCAACATCTGTTTCGATTTTCCTTTGATCCGTGTAGCTTTATGAGGAGGGGATAATAATAAAGGGTCGGCTTCCATTAACACCAGTTCCATGAACTGACGGAACAGCCGACCTTAATAAAAGTGACCTTTACCTTTATATCTTGATAGCTGTATGAGCTGACGGAACTACCGACGTTAAATAAAAGTAACCTTTACCCTTATATCTTGATAGCTGTATGAGCTAACGAACTACCGACGTTAAATAAAAGTAACCTTTACCCTTATATCTTGATAGCTGTATGAACTGACGGAACTACCGACGTTTAATAAAAGCTATCTTTACCTTTATATCTTGATAGCTGTATGAGCTGACGCAACTATCAACGTTAAATAAAAGTTACCTTTACCTTTATATCTTGATAGCTGTATGAGCTGACGGAGCTACCGACGTTTAATAAAAGTTACCTTTACCTTTATATATTGATAGCCGTATGAGGTGACAGAACTACCGACGTTTGATAAAAGTTACCTTTACCTTTATATCTTAATAGCTGTATGGGCTGACGGAACTACCGACGTCAAATGAAAGTTACTTTTACCTTTAATTCGCGATAGGCATCCAATTTCATAATTAAAGGGCTGATAGCCTCTGTTCAACAAGTCGGCTTTAAGTTGTGGTTACTTTTTACGTAAGCCATAAAGAGTTGTCAAACCAAAAGATATACATATATATAGCAGTAAAAGTTGATTTTATTCGATCATTTTCGTTCGTCAGCAGTCGTAACGTTTTTGCCTCCGTTTGAATTTGCTAGTGAAGATAAAAAATATTTATTTCAACGTCAGTGTTGCATTGTTGGATAAACATTAGTACTAATAATTAGTCCAATTCCCCCTAACCATTCTGTTAAAATAAAACACTGTGACCATAACCTGACCCTAAAAATGCCAGTCAGTGTAGGAGTAAGTAGAAATGGGGGACTTAGAGGCAACTGCCTCAAATGGAGAGCTTTTTGAACTGAGATATTTCAGTTTAGAAAGAAGCTCATCAAGTTGTGAATGTATAAGACTAATTGTACTACTTAAAACAAGTTCTTTTGCAAGGAAACAAAAATAATCTTGAGAAAATTTAAGCAATTGTTCAAGGCCACCCCCAAAAATTTTCAGCTTGAGACACTCTTCGGCAACTAACAAGACTGTTTAAAAAGTACGTTTAGATGTATTGCTAATTTTAATCACCACGTTAAATTTCCTGTTTTAATCGCCGATCTGATTTTTGGGACAATGAAGTATTATTTAATTTTTACCGACTAATAAAACATTAGTATAACGCACGTTTTACCTCGTTGATTGTGCGAACTTGAACTTGTCCCTACACATTCCAAGAATACTGAACTTATTTGTTAGGAGTTCTCGGCGTGCCTATCATGTTTGTGCCATGCACACAATAGGTCAAACTCCACACTTCATTTTGCGGTTACAAAGAACATAAACCTTTGGCCTTATTCTCAACTGAGTGGAAGAGTAAAAAGTCAGGAAGTCACAAAGAACAAAGAACCAAAAATATGAACTGAATCATTCGCCCTAGCGCGCTCGAGGCATGCCAACAAGTCGAAAACAAACTTTCCTTTAATTTCTATTCTATAAAATTCATCTGAAACAGTTGTTGCAATTGAATAACACGAATACATTTTTATAAACTTCATTTATCGATTATTTAATGCCTTGTTCTTAAATGTCTTAATTCCATTTAGTTCAAGTAATTTTATTGCTTGTTTGGTTGATGATGGTTTGAGCTTTTTGTTCCGGTGTTATATTGGCTGCAAGGAGGATTGTCGATTTTCGCATTTACTTTCGAGAAATATATCGTGATAGGATGTTGGTTGACGTTTTCTTGCATCCTATTTTCAAAAGGATTTGCCGTATCCTCACAGATCTTTCGATTTTTTAAATGATTTAATTATGATTTCGTGATTGGGCGCCATAATTTAGTTATATTTACCTTGAAATGATATGAATCGTAATTGGGTCATGACCGTTGTTAGGTTGCACCCCTCAGTTTAGCATGAAAATTGAAAACAACTATTAAAAAGATGTCTTCTGCATCTTTTAAGGATATCTGTTAGAAATAACATAACTGCGGTACAACTCAGAGCTCGACATCGTTCCACGAGATAAAGCTGGTGATATGAAGGAATGGACTCGATAAGTGCACGTGTTCCGCTCGGCGCATGCCTAGGCGACTTCTGTTACAGTGTTTGGGAGCGAGCACCGACATCAAGCACTTACGGATAGGGCCAGTAGTTACTTCTTTAAAATATTGGCGACATTTTTCATCATATACCAGTTCCGTCATCTCAAGTTAAGTTTTAGCTTTCAGACGGCGTCTTCCGCGTTTCGTAACCCACGGCAGTATTTCAGGTAATTTAATTTAATATATTTTGTGATTATTACTACAACCGCTTCGCACTTGTTAGAATGGAACTAACCGCTCTCTAGTTTCTATTCAGTTCCATTCACCCATAGCCAAACCTTAAGTAGTTTTTATTTCTCACCCTTACTTACGTTGTCTTCCAAACCCTGAACTTTCTTTTGAGAACTGAAAAGGCAACTTCTTAAGATGCTATAAACTGTACTTTGGTGGTCATAAAAAGTGGCGTGTTAAGCCAGCGCTGAGGACCTTACTCTATACTTGCGAACAGTTCATGCACACAGCATCGTTCACACTCATACGTTAATTATGGAATTATTAATTGCAACTGTGATTTTTTGTTTACCTATAAAACGTGTTTGTTTCATCCACCGATGTAACTTTCATGGCACAATTAATCGGAGATCGAAGGAGTCAGTTACAGCGTTGGGTCATGGGGGTTGTTCTTGTAGGTAAAGCTCTTTGATCATTTCCTGTTTTAGGAAGCTGAATACATCACCTTGTCATATTGCCGCACACAACATTTACATTTGCATTAACTGATGCACAATCTGTATTTGCGAAACATTTCTTTAATCTTGCTGAAAGAAGTCCGTCATCTGTGTTTTGTCTCTACAGCCTAAATCAAAATTTACATTTGTGCATGCTATTGTTATATTAAAACTACTATACCATAGTTGTTTATTTATCGTCCATTGATAGATGATATAAAGTGTTGTTCTGTTCGTAGCGTGACTTTCACACCATTTCTCCAAGAGCAGGTATATTACGGATAAAACACTGATTTTTTGTAAAATCGAATCAAATTAGAACTCACTACGGATTTTGTTTCTTGAAATCTCCGCAGATAATGCAACGTTCTTATGAATTTGAAAGTCTTGTTTTGTGCCCGCGGGACCGTATTCGTGTTGTACAAATATGATTAGAATGCGTTGGCACGCTATCGTCAGTGTTTGAAATTACACATGTATTGCAGGCCTTTGGAATCTGTTATCAGACGTGCGTTGGTTTACAGCCGAAGAGGTAAACTTGATGCACTTTTCTTGAGATGAACGTTATTTTCTGCCAGGGCTTGTTCAACGAACCTCTCCTCTCGAAACTGTGATACTTTAGACAAACGTTTCATAAATTACGATTAGGTTAGGCAAGGACGTTCACGAAACTTGGCAATTCACTGGATTTACTGAATGAATCTAGTAAAACTTCTTAGGTGTAGCCATAAAATTTAGGTTTTTACTACTACCGGTAACACCTGAGCTGGCCATCGACTGAATCGATGCTGTCGGTATACTCGTTGAAAAAGTACTTTTAGTCGGACTCGCGTCTTACATACCAAGGCAGAGTATCGGCAAAGCACTGCAATGGAAATACAAATAAATTATCGTGGTTTGTTTTTTCAAACTCTTCAAAAGTTAATCATTCCAAGAACCCTTTATATCACACGACACAGCTCTCAACGCTTCGTAACGATTCCATCATTGGCATCGAATAATAACGATTTTGAAGTTATCGGTTTATAACAACTCAAGTTTTCTTTTCTGAGGTTCTCAGTTATTTAAAGACACGAGTGGCAATCAGTGTAATGTCAGGTATGGGTCGTAATGACAGTCAAAATCTTGATATTTTATGATAGAGTAAACTTCGGTGGCAATCTTGAAAAGTTAAATATCATTGTCAGTTTTTCAGTATGTGTTGATCTTCTTTCCCCGTAGTATATCCAGTAGGTTTTCACTAAGGACGAGTTGCAATGAACTTTGCGTGCAACTATTTATTTTCATGTGAGTGTTCTTCAATAGACTACAAGAGCAAGGTATACATTATACATTGGCGAGGAAATTCAGTGAAGTAGACTTATCCTAATCAGATACAAATGTATAGAGATATTGAGCAATAAACGTTTCTCTACATACTGGACAGGCAGATTTCAAGCAACTACTTGTTGTCATGCGAGTGTTCTTCAATAGACTACAAGAGCAAGGTACAGAATTATACATTGGCGAGGAAATTCAATGAAGTAGACTTATCCTAATCAGATACAAATGTATAGTGTATAGATA
Organism: Palythoa caribaeorum; assembly: GCA_026546465.2. Lineage (NCBI taxonomy): Eukaryota > Metazoa > Cnidaria > Anthozoa > Zoantharia > Sphenopidae > Palythoa > Palythoa caribaeorum. The sequence goes on from JAOCNB020435635.1 coordinate 7,047, forward strand.
TTGAGCAATAAACGTTTCTCTACATACTGGACATGCAGGCAGATTTCAGCCCTGATTTAACTCATAAAGACAGATAGGATGACTAATAAATGCACATTAACTGTTTGCGATTGCGATCAAAACTTTCTTAGATGTGTTGAATTTTGTTATAACTCCGTTAACAGCGGTTGCAAGTTGAAGCAAGCGACAGCACACGGAAAATTGATTATTTAATTACTCGATAAAAATCGCTCGCCTACTCGGAGAATACAGAAGAACTTACTTTTTGCGATCCTTTTGTGTTACGTGTCGGAGAATAGCGTATAACAGAGAAACTTTGCGTTGTGCAATAATGTCATTTTATTTTGTTTAACTGCTTTAATACTCAATGGGAAAAATTGCTCACTTCAAATAGATAAGTTTAGGCGAGATTTTTTTACTGGCCAATGATTTTAAAATAGCAAGCCCTGCATATCTTCGACAAAACAAATACGCCCACAATTAGAATAGAGTTTATTTCAACCTCAACTTGTTTGTGCTTTTTTTGGGTTTAAGTTTCATTTTCAGAGAAACAACACAATGTATGTCTTATACAAGCCAGATACCGAAATATGACCCTTACTAATTTTCTGTTTCGCAGCTATACACTTAAATAGTATTTATAAAAAATATAAAATTTGAGTATTCAAGAATTCTGTTAGTATTAAATATAAATTACTTAACCTTCGATTTTTTCGGCCTTTGTTTTCCCTCTGATTACCCTTTGCGTCCGATTCTTAATTTCACTTAAAAACTGATCGAGCCTTTAGTATTTAGCAGATAGGTAAAATTATAAAAGATTGTGTGCAGTGGCAACAAATTCGGTTTTAATTGTACTTTATTTCGGCGACCGGTTGGGTTTACAACCTTTTTCAAGCCTGTGCTAAACTGTAACTATGCCTAACTCGGGGTTCGTTTAACAGTTAAAAAACCTTGCATTATAGAACACAGGCTTCTTACAATAAATTGCAAATAGAAACCACTGCTGTTTCCAGGTAATTTCAGGACAATTAAATTATCAGGCTCTTTAATAGTTTCTTACTGTAAACGTCAATAAAAATGAACTATTTAAAACAGGTACAGCCCATCGGTTCGTGGTCAATGCGGGCTATGAAAAGTTTATGAAAGTCATGCATGTTTCAGCCGAATCAAGAGAAACCGTCAAACCATTAGCTGAAGTTTTTCATTGTTGTTTTAATGGCAACTTTTACTTCACGATCCTCTACTGAAAGATAAAATTTAAGTCTTCAAACGTTTTGTGGGCTAAGGTATAGATTTTTTATTCGACTTTTCAGAACCGTTTGCACGCGTTGATTTTGTTTAGGGTTTTCCAAGACAAGAGTCTCGGATGATACGACAGTAGCTGATTTTGATAACACTGAATATGTTTTATAAGAATCACAAAATTTTGTGTGAGACTATAATGATTCTTAGCTCAATACTATTGATTTCGGCCACAAATGATTCTTAATGTGTTTCTTAACACATTTTCAAATTTCAGCCTAAATTCTCTTGTAAAACGATTATTAAACAAATACTTATACAAATTACAAAGATAAAGAGATAGGGTAAAGGACAACAGCAAGTTACAGAAATTGGATTTTTTTATTTAGTATTTTCTTTTTAAAGTAGAGTGGCTTCGTTACAGGAACGTGCGCAATAAATATTTTAGAAGTGCTGAAAATAAAACTTAGCTTGAGCTGATTCTTAGATAACTCTTAATTTTCAGGGCCGTGATTTTGAGCCTCATATATCTTTAAAATCGGATTCTTTTAAAAAAGTAAAGTGTATTACTTTGTATAGATTTATAAAAAGATTTCAGAAACGCCAAAAGTGTTCACAGCTAAAAAAAATTGCATTGATTTATAGATATCTTAGTTGTGCCGAAGTTTCAGATTCTTAGCCACACTTCATGAAATGGTGCAGTGATCGTCGCAGAAAAGAAGCAATAACTTTATGTATGTAATTGTAAGATTATAAATTTATGAAAAATTTTCAGAAACGCCGGAAGTGCTAACAGCCTAAAAAATACATTGATTTAAAGATATCTTAGTTGTGTGGTTCTTACCGAAATACAAACTACTTTGTTGCACGTTGCAGTAATAATTTTTGGAAGTGATCAAACTCACTTTTAAGTTCATGCGGTTTTATTGGAAGCAAAGGAAAGACAAAGGACCTTTCGATTTTCTGACGTACAAAGTAGTACAAAGGCAGTTTACAGCAGATTAATATTCGAATCACTAGGATTAGTGAAGTGTCAATACCTGTTTTGGTCTCAGCATTATCTCTTCTGCCGTAGCTGACGCCTTCGCTTGAAACAGATTAAAAGAATTATTGTAATCACCTCCACATAGTTTGTGTAGTTCTCCATCTTTATTGATCTTGTCGGCATATCTGTGAAGGTTTTGAGATGGGATCAGTAAAAAAAGAGAAAAAAGAAGACTAAAAAAACGTTCTTGTAGGTCATATTATTTTGTTTGCATTCTATATATCAACACAGTTAAAAGTTCTATAGCATTTTGAAAGTCAAAATCCTTTATCATTTGAATGGAGGAAGCATTCATCAAAGCTTTAACCTTTAGTTTTTATTCAAAAACACCTACTCCGATCATCAAAAGAAATATTGACCTCTTTGAGCATTTTTGAAAAATTGACGATATACACTCAAATAAATGGGAAGTCAATGAGAGTTTAAAATGAATTTGTAAACTGACATATACCCTAAAACGGGACACTGAACATTAAATACCAGGGCGGAGAGAGGTTAAATACATCTATTGATAGAAAACGGGAAATGCGTTGCAGAATTTCAGTTGCCATATAGTCATTATACATAAAAATAGTTTCTGCATTTTTAATGAAAGGGAACGGAAGGAGATAGTACAGTTAAACTCCTTGATGCTTGCTACACGGGTAAAATGACAACTGAATTTTGAAGTTTTGCATTTTGAGCATGTTTCAATAAAGCACTTTTTTCTCTAAAACACTGGATTTGTGATAGGAATCCACCGATAGCTACTGTTTGTTTTGGTTTGTTTTCGTGAGGACGAAGCTGGGTATCCTGATTTCGATAGCACAGTTTCGTAATTTTCTTTTGTGCAAACTTCCAGTTTTTCATCCTACACAAGCTATAAAAACCCGACTGAGTGACTCGTTTTACATTCGTAAAATCTTTTGAAATAATGCCCATCTTTTACACGGCCTTGATTTTATATTCGTAATACCTCTAATTAATCTTAGAGTTGTAGATTATTTGGTCAAGCTAAATTTGTATAGAAAATTTGATAGCAGTTTCGTTATTATCTCATGGTGATTTTAAACATTGGTTTCGCAAAATCGAACGGCAAGTAAAGTGTATTTATTTTCATAGGAGTGTTTATGATATGTCCGTTGGACTAGTTTATTCAAATTTCCCATGTTACTTTAATGGTTTTACCCCTTGTTTGAACAGATTCGTCGTTTATATGTCCAAAACTTTTTTTAGGATTCGCCGATTGGTACGAGCTGATACTAAAAGACATTGAAGAGATATTCACAAGTAATAACATATCTTAAAGGTAACTATAATTTAGAACGATTCATTTCTTAAGACCACTGATGATCGATAGACGCGCTGTTTTAATATTGGTACTGGATTTGTGGTACTGTTTAGAGCGATCACATTATTGAAATGGCAGCAGCAAAAATTGAAGTCTTGAATTCAGCAATCAGTATAAACCGGTTCAACAGGAAACCCCGAATTTTGCAATAACAGAAACAAAACAAGACCGATGTAAATGTGTATGTGTTGTGTAATGTCTAATGACTACAAAATCGATGGAAATTCAAAGAAAATGCTTGAACAAATCACTTCTCCTGCTGCTTGATATAATCTTGTTTGTGCAGTTTCGTTATAATTTCTCGTTCAATCTCTTTTTAGTTTTGTATTTTGTGAGAACAAAAAGCTTGTGCTGATTTCGTATTCAAATCTGTTGGCACCGTAGCGGCGTGTCGAAAAGAACAAAAACATTCCATTTATCAAATTGAAAAGAAACATGTAAACAAAACATTGCAAAACAGTGATTGGTTTGAAATGTGTCAAGAAGAGTGGTGTTGACAGATGACAGGAATTTAAACAATTGCTGGTTGATCGCCGCCGCTCCATGTTTCGTAAGGCAAGCATGTCACAAACAAAATTTTTACTTGATTATTCAATGCCGCTTTAGAAATATACTGCCCTTGCTTAAAAATATAAAAAAAACAGTTACTGGACCTGGATTTTATCGAGTTCAATGTTTTCGTCGGTTATTTACGATTTCATGTACTCGCTTCCCGCCAGCTATAGTATTGGTTTAAATTTATCACGTGACTCGTCAAGTGGAATAAGAGGAATTAGTTTAGTCACCAGCAAGCTCACGGAATGAGCGGGATTGCGTGTTTTCTTTCGCCGAGTTCGACCGAGCTTTGGCAGAATCGTGCTAAAGGAACTTTTGTGGCGGGAAAACGAAACCGGATGGTGTGACGATCGTGTGATACAAACAGCCGTTTGTTGCTTTTCGAATGCTCAAAAGGTAAAGGTGTTTTTATTAAACCGGATCGCATATCAAATGTTATTGAAAGAATTGAGAATGGGGATGTTGCCTTGGGAAGTTAGTCCCTTCTCGAAAGGAGATCGAAGTTGTAGTACAAGCCACGTGTGGTTTGTTTACGTTCGAACCCCGCTTTACTGTAGCTTGTTATCACTATAAAATAGCTTTTAATCTACCATTTGAAACGTAAAAGCCATGGCGTGTTTTGTTGGTAAAACAGAAACGCATTTTGTGTTTCATTTAGCGTTCCTCTCGAGTCCTTAATTTTGACGTACTGCGCGGTGCTAAAATGAAGGTGGCTTCAAGTTGCACGGGCATCAAGCAGCGAAACGGCAGAGGGCACAACGGTTTGGCGGGACGATGTTTTGTCTGTCTGGGTACTTTTATTACGGGTTCTTTCTGACACCATTTCTATACATATCGCAGGTTGGATTGCAGTTAGTGGTATGAAGAGAGGAGCGGATCTAAAACACTTGTAGAAGTTTACCGTAGAATGAACGATCCTTTAAACCGAACACGAGAAAACGTAATGACGACAGATCGTATTGAGGACTCGGATTCGCAGAACTCGCGCACGGTTTCTACCCCTGACCCTTCAACGCACTCCACCAGTACTTCAGATGGGGAAAGAGGAACGGCAGAGCGCGACTCCGTGGTTGACGTCGGAGACACTAAAAAGAGGAATGGCTTCGACAAAGGAGAGGACAAAAGGGTAAACTTTTCTTATTTTAGCGAATTGATTTGATAATTGACTTTGAGCCAAGGTTCGGGGTTAGCCATAGATTCACGCGTTCTAGTCCTTGGGTCGGGTAACGTTTATGTTTGCTTTACTCACTAACCTTCAGTAAATCCTTGAGCGACGAGGGTGCCTTTTATATAAATGTTGTCGTTCACAATAAACTCATGAATAATGAAATCTGGTGGTGAAAGGTAAGCCAGTGTGTGGAGAACGAATGGTATTTTTCGCTTAGATTCTTCACATTCTCATGTATCCGCTACGAGTTTGCTATTGCTTTACAAGAATATCTGTATTGAAACTGAACAAAAGATGGTTCGGCGTACAAAAACTACCGCTGATGGGGACAAAAACTCGTGTTTAAGCTTGCGGTCATTGTTTCGCTTCTGTTCGTGAAGATGAAAGGCGTACGTTAAGATCGTAGAAGGTAACATCAAATTTTACCTTTTCTTTTCGTCATTTTTGAACTAATTCAATTAAAATTGTTTTGCTCTTTTATGTGTACCACGAAGATCTTTCAAATCTTCTCCTTCTAACAGGCGTGATCTGTACCTGAATTTAATATGTTGTTAATGGCGACTTGAAATACTCACGCGAGAGTGCGCAACATGGCGATTCACGGAGCTTTTCAAACTTTTATTATTAATCATTTGCTGATATCTAAGAATCATAAAAAGTGTTTTTAGTCGAACGTTTCTTGATAATGCTAGCTATTTTTGAATAATGCTCAAAATTTACAGTTTTGGAAGCATTTCCACTCGCGAAGCTAAAAGACACAAACACGGAGGTGTTGTATGGATGAAACAGTTGTGAACAATTATGGCAAAATAACATCGATTTGAATTACGTTGTTTATGAAGCAAGCATTTATTTCTTTCGAACTCAAATTGTATATTTAGCAGCCTATTTATTTCATTTGAGCGAACCGAATTTGACTTCAGTATATTCGTGATAATTTTTTGAAAAAGGGTACCTAACGTTTCGTTACAGTTTAAAAATAATTTGAAAGAAAATGACGTTGTGTGGTTGCGATTGCAACAATTTTTAAGAAGTTGGAATCCGATTTCACACGTCGCAAAGGTGGGCTAATGCCTTTAAATAACGATGTTTCGACTGCAAGCGTGACTAAATATTTAATACGATGTGCATGAAGAGATTTCAGTCTTAGTGATATTAGTGAAATCGACCGTGTTGTGTTCTTGGCACCTATCCCGAAAGTATTCACGCTCCAGTTCAAATCAAAACAAAGATGACAAAGAAGTCAACTCCTTTAAAACCATTTAAATGGGTATTTCATGAATTCGTAGACTGAGAAAAGACTCTAATTAAAACAGTACATCTACATTTCCAAAGGCTGTACGAAAGCAACCAATACTGAATATTATTGTTGTTTATCTCCTTCGATGCGTTCATAAGTTAGTCTAAGCACTTAATTTTAGGTGTTTTAAATTATTGAACTTGACATTGGGACGAGATACACGCAAAGATACATTAATTTGTGATTTGCAAGGCCTTGAACAACTTAGAAACTTTACAATCTGAAAAATTATAAATAGTTAAGTAGTTGTAGTATATTAGTACGGAAGTTTCTAAAATTTTGATTTAATAATGTTGGAATGCAGAATATAAAATAGTAGCTAAATATGTATCATTCTGGGTTTCTAATTTCAGCAAAGAGAACTACAAAAGAACCAAAACAAAAAGAAACAACCAGGTGGATCTAACAGCCCACGACAGGTAAACTGTGAATTCTGCTGCTTTAACTATGGAAAAGAGAAAACAAAGCAAAGATCAAATAAGAAAGTAAATCAGAACATCAATACTTGGTTATGGAAATTGAAATTTTGCAGTACATCTCAAATGATAACAGTTTCAGCAGTATTAACAGTTTGAGCTGAGATAATTGGCTTCACAGGTGCCAATCTAAATAAGTACCTTTCGAAATAGAACTTTCTGAAATGTGTGAACATGTATTGAAACTATATACAATAACAATTTTGCTTGTCAAAGTTTTGGTGGAAAACTCGTGATGACTTTAAGAAAGTTTCATATTTCTGTTTAAATTATTTTCAAACATTTTTTAGTGAAAAACCTAAAAATTTGTTAATAAAACATTGGTCTTTGTGAAATTGTAACTGAAGTTTTTAAAAATAATTTATTCTTATCAGAATGTTTTTCAGGGATCACAGAATCAAGAAACATTTTTTTTGTGCAACTGTTGTTTTAGCAGAAGCAGTTTAATTTCAGTTACAGTTTACAGTAATTTGCTATATTTTGAAATAGATTAGTGAAGATATTATGATATAGGCTTATTATTTGGGCAGACAATGTTCAAAATAAAAAAAAATTGTATTCATAGGACCTAAAGAGTTAAAAAAGATGTTAAAAATGTTTATAAAAGTTAACTAAATTTTTGGCAGCTAACTGCTGCCTGTCTCAGAGTTCAGTTAAAGAATTGTTATCAAGATAATGCTTTCTTCATTTCTTACCTCAGTGCTGATACAATTGCCATATACACCCTCAGTAACTGCTACCTTTCATTGGCCACATCTTGCTCATGCTTAGAGTTAAATCATTCCCAAAATACACATTTTTGTTTGTTTTTAACTTTCCACTCAAAAATCTCACTATAGTTTTTAACTCCCCACTCCAAAATGTTTTGTTTTGAAAACAAAAAAATTATTTATAAGATATAGGTTATTTT
>JAOCNB020436343.1:0-15071 GCA_026546465.2 Palythoa caribaeorum
CCCTCTTATTAAATTTTCGTATTTTCAAATATCAATTTTTTTTGGTGTTCTGTTCTTTTACAAAATCAAAATGTGAGACTTTTGAGTCCAAGGCACAATCAGTTTTTTCCCTCGATAAAAAGAAAATTAAAAAATTGAGGACCTGAATGAAATAGAAATGTAATCATGCCTATAATGGTAAAATGTACAGTGAACAATTGTTTTTAGATTTTTCAATCCCCCCCGTTTATTAGGTATTCAAATATTTTCCGATCCACCCGTTTCTTCCGACCCTCCATTTATTTGGCACCGAATAGTAATTAGTTAAAAATTAAAGTTATTATCAGGAATATGGCTCGCTTACTAACTGAACGACTGAACGACTTAATTTTATTTTAACTTATATAGTTTACAACCGCTCAAAGTCTTTTAAAAATGTCATTTATCCGATGCAAGGACTGGATACCAGGATTGCACTGTTAGTTAGCGGAGTCTCCCCCAGTCCTCCCTGCCTGGTCGCAGGCTATGACAAGGTGATTTAAAAAAACTTTTTATACAAAACAAATCTTTGGCTCGATAGAAAATTTTCTTTTGTTTCAAATACACAAGCTAAACAAGGAAGCAGGATGCCGCGAGCAGAATAGTTGCGGTGGGTGGTTACAAATCAAGCCTTTCGCCCACGGAAAAAAATTTCCATTATTGAAACACCAAACGTAGCGGTGTTTGTATTATTCAGCAAATTACCGATCAGTCAAAAACAAATTTGCAAAAACATTGGAATTTGAGAATGAGAACAGACTTTATACAATAATTATCATTGTAACATAGTTCAGATAGTACATACGTTCTCATAGGTCAACAAGTGTGCTTTCATAGCGCTATGAAGCACGAAAATGAAAATGTGTGGGTGCAATACGTGGGGGTGGAATTTAGTTTGAATATCTGAAAATGTTTAAGTTTGAATATTTGAAATTTTAGTTTGAATATTATGAAATTTAGTTTGAAAATGAATATGACAGAAGTTTTGAAAACAAACGGAAAGTTGAGTATTAAGTTTTGAAGTTTGAACATCGAATTTTTGAGGAATTCGAATATTGAATATCAATTTAAAAATATTCCGCTCCTACCCCCGAGTGTCGTGTAGGTGACGTCATGTCAGTTATGTGTCACTGGAATGTCCTCCAGATGCGTTGGTTGACAGGTGGCCGACGAGAGACGACCAGCATACACGCTTTTTTTTTAATAAGAACCAGTAAATTTTACCGAGGCTCATTGTTCTTAATTTTTTGGCGACTTCAGCCTCAATTTTTTCTTAATTTGTTCTTATTTCTGTCAGCGGTTTTTATTGAAGAAAAAACAAAAACAAGATATTGGAAAATAAAAATCCTTGCGCCACACCTGTCTTGTACGGCTGAATTTAGAGGCGAACTACCTTCAATTTTTGTTAAGCAGTCTTTGCAGTCTTTATGTTTTATGTTTTATGCTGTATCGCTATGTTTTAGTCAATTTTCTACCACAAAAACTTTCTTAGTTATCAAGCCTCAGCCTGAGCTTGTTCTTAGATTGTTCTTAAATTTTGGCAAATATGAGCCTCGTTGTTCTTATAAAGTTGTTCTTATAAAAAAAAAAAAACCTTGTAAGCGTCGCTCTTAGAATATGCGTCGCACTTTCAACTGGGAGAATGAAATAAGCGTGGCGGCGTTTAATGGAGGATTTACTGTTATTGTACAAAAAACCTCGCTGGGTGCCCTTGCATTTTGATCTCATTTAAAATTGTACAAATATGTTAATTTTACAAGTTAATTTTACAAAACTAGTAACAACTGTTGTAATAACCAAACAGAGACGGGCGTCTGCACGCAGGCCAGTTGAAATGCGCTCTTTAACTTTCTCCTACTTCAGACCAAAGTTGTTAGACTCAACTCTACTAACTTTATTCAAACAGTCTCAAACAGTCTCAAAACGTATTCACACAGCTGTATACGTATATAACAAGCACCAGCTTCTGCTAGGGACTAACTTGTGACGGATTAGTTTCTCACGCCGTCCAGGGGAAGTCAATGGCTCTCGGCTTAACCGCTTACAGAAAGCAGACGATAGAACCGGCTCCAATGAGCAACTGTGAGTCCCGACCCCACCCCTCTCTCTCCTCTGCGCAACCTCCCCCTGGGCTTGTTGACCATCCGCCAACTTTGATTAAGACCTTAATTGAAGTCGAAGGAATCACACTCAAATGATTTTGGTGACATTTGGTCAAGAGACATATTTGCTTACTTTTTCATTGTCTGCGAATGTTTTCTTTTTCTTAATAGCTTGATCAGTAAACAGTGGAGAAAGATTTCTTCAGGGATGTTGAGGTTGCATTAGAAGATCATTAATTATCAAAGCAATTAAACCGAATATCTATACCATTGTGTCTTGAAAACATCTGCCAGTATCCAGACTTCATTACAAGTGTAGTTAGTCGGCATCTGTATAAAGTTCCATCAGCCAAATATTTAAAAAAAAATAGGTTTCATCAAGGCGAAATTTTTTCGGTCCGGAATACAAGCTTTCCGTTCCAAATATTAAATATTTTTCTCTAGTACTACTGGCAATAAATAACAAAAATTCTCCGGATTTATCGACTTTAGTTTATTGTGGAGCTAGATATCAGAACATATTATAGTCTGCAATAACCCTTCACTTCCTCGAAGTTTGCAGCATCTCTTTGTTTCTAATATTCACTATATTGTAAATAAATATTTTGAAAATTTACATCAAATCTGTCCAGATTCCCTGATTTTCGATCAAAATAAGAAAAGTTAATCACCGCTTGCCGCGCTTTTCTACTTTAAAATCTATAGGACATAACAAATGTTATCTCATTTACTCCTCCAAAAACTACCGCGTCTTCAATATTAATAAAGTGATTTGAATCCATTTTGAGAGAAAATTATAGATATTTTATCTTTGCGTGCAAACATTTTGAGAGATCTTTTATCGGCCGTTTGTGTTTAAATGCGTTCAATTATAATCATTTCGAAAATTGTGAGTGTGACAGCAGCAAACCCAAAACATTTTGCTTTCTTTTTGTTTTCGCGGGCATTTTTCCTCGAGTAATTGGAAAAGAGACAATAGGCGCAATTTTTCGGAGATTCAAAGATTTGTTTCATGTTCTAAACGAAAAGATGATTATCTAGCTCATTTGATTGGTGTCGGAATTACTCTGTAAATTTTCATTTACACGTACAAATACAAAAACAGGGTCCATTTCAGACCAATTAAGCCGAAACTTCTATTTGCAATAATTTAACTGAAGTTTGTGTGTTTATGCTGAAAAATCTTTTGTATAAGCTACAAAAATTGGTGGCGTTTATAATACAAATATATTAATTGTGGCATCACTGTTTTAGTTTCGTTTTAGTATCTCTGTAGAGCAAATTGCTTGAAGATAATTCGAATAAAAACAGATTACAATTAAGGACGGCATGCTCAAGATAAAATTAAAGAAAAATATTTGTACGGTAAATTCATCTCAAAAGATTACTGTTTAAACAACAGTGTATCTCGCCGATGCCTGAAGGCACAAGGTGTAAGATTGTCCACTATTCGTTTTTATCTTTTAAATTTATCGAGTGTTAACGATGAGAATTCAACACATGTGATATGTAAAAACCAAATAAGCAAATATTTTAAAGGAAGTCATGTTTTGAAAGAAATAAGAATCGGCCATCGCAACTTGAATATTTGTGAATTGTGCGGGTTGAAAATGTTCATCTTTCATAGATTTTGAATTGTTTATGGTATCGTGGTATAAGCAAGTGCGATAAATCTCTGTGTATTTATGTGAGATAAATCTTCATTTTAACGGGTTCTATTATACTCGAGATTTTGAGTACAATAGAAGTACTCGTTTCACTTCAACATTTGCATTAATGATGTCGAAAATAAAAGCAGACACTTAGGAAAAAAGTGGACACTTTGTTTTCTCGTTAGTCAGTTTACTTTTCGTTTCATTTTCTTGACAGGGTGATTATTAAGAAATCTTGCGTTTCAATTGCCTTTGTCTTCCCTCAAAACAATTCAATATTTGCTGGAGTTTTAAATAATAAACTTTGGATCTATTTTCAACCTTTTGTTCTTCTGGTAATAAAGTCTGTCTCACGACGGGCGGTTTTATAAATAAAACTGATGTACACTTTGACATCTGCTCTTAAATTTAAATAAACGGTTTAAATATGACCGCAAAACGCAGACATTTATTTTGTTGAGAATCGAGACACATTGCTTAAGTGAAACTCTTGTTTCAGAAAAAAGTTTACAAGGTATCAAATATTGTTGAAATTCGAAATGAAAGTGAGAAATAGATTTATCTGTTTGCGAGATTCTATTTGCGAATTGTTTGTATAACAAACAAACCAAGAGAGATTTTCGAGTTTCCGATATCGTGGAAATTGGAGGAACATTAAAAAGTGATCAAGTCTGTTTGTTGTTATATTACTGATCGTACTTAAATTTCGTTCATTTAGTTGCTGGATTGAAATAAAAGACAAACAAATAACAGCAGCTTTAATGTCATAACTTTGTAGAACTTTGAAAGATTGGTGACACTGTTGACATAAAAAAGCAATTACTAGAAAATGGATAACATTCGGGCAAGCAAAGCCATTAACAAGAATAAAATAAAAGGTCGCCTTTTGACAAGAAAACACTACTCTTTGTTGTAAAACGCTTATTCAGATACTTGGAAAATACGATAAAAGGCAAACAACAGCGTATCGCCTCAATAGATTTTCAAGACAAGTGTGTAGGACGTGAACTCGTGGCACGAATTTTGATTGCCAAAAAGAGAGACTCCATCGTAATCCTCCAAAGAAACCGATTACTTTATTTTTAGCCGGCTTTCTTTTAATATCAAAACTTGCGCCTCAGGAAAAAAAATAGCAAAATGACACAAGTTTATCAAAAAGTGAGCTAAAACTTTACATAAGAATTAATAAATGTGGCTAGTTGAATTACTTGATTCAGAAACGGTTGTTCGTGTTTAGACAATACCATGATAATTGCAGATTTCGATTTTTGTTGTATAAGCGTGGCTTCCTTTCTTTCAAATTTTATAATAAATGCCTTTTTCAACTGTACAATGAACTCCTGCCATCTGCCACCTCATTCTTTTAAGTGATTGTTCTAGCAAACTTGCAGATACAACGAAATAAACGAATTCGGCTGTGCTTTGAGTTTTAAAAAGAACTAAATTTCAACTTCAGATGGAAAAGTTTCTAGGCCTTTATGACGATGATACTCGTTAAGCGGTGCGCGTCTTTGAAGTGATTGTTATCGCCCGAAACACTTAAAAGGGCGATAAACAACGAACGATTCAAAACCCCTCTCAACGCCATTTGCCAATAGCTTAATTCGTGCCATTCATTCCGGACTCGCATTTATTTATTTTTTCTTTTTTCGAGCCGCCATTCAGGCAGTGTGCCTTATGGATGTAATCTTTTGTTATGATGATTTATATATTAAGAGCAATTGTAATGCATTGAGCTTTGTTGTACATGTTATCTTTTCTTGATCGGCCATTTATTTATTTATGTCATCTCTTCCATTCATCGCCTCATGTATATTTTATTATGTTGTTATTTCATTCTCTTGTCTTTCTATTTCTTTTATATAATTATAAATACGCCGAACGAGATTTACAATACATGGCGATATAGGCTGCTTCGGCAAGTTTTAAGAGATTGCTGGGCAATGGAGCCTAAAGCTTAGCATTGTTTCAAAATAGATCGCACGCGCTACTTGGGGCATGTTTGTCTTGAAGTAGAATATTTTTTTTTAAAACAGCAACCAAGATTAAACCCAACTTCCGTTCAAAAACAGAATTTACAGGAAATCATTTTCTTGGTAGGGAGCCTTTTCTTTCGTATTACCCGTAATCATTAGCAAAAAATGCTTCCTTCAGACTAAGGATGTTTCACAGAAGGGGAGCATTAAAGAAATATAATTGTTTTCACCTAATTTTGGGGAGAAGCTTTGAAAATTTTTGGCTCTTTGTGATCGCTAAGCACCCAAAGTATGTGTGTTTATGCAGTTTGAGATAGTTTACACCTATGAACAATGAAGGCGCGAATGTAGTATGCGGTTTTTGTCCTTCACTTTAGTTTTCGTAATACCTGCCTTGTGCCAAGTAGCGAAAGTGCTGCTAAAATATGCTTGCTTCTTCAGATTAAGTGAGATCCCCCGTCAAAAAATACATCTGAACTAACAAAAACTCACAAATTACCTTCGTCTGTAATTTTAATCTGTGCCCGGTTAGCTTTGTTAAAGGTAAATTACAAATTGAAAATTTCACTTTTGTGAATAGTTGAGCGACCTACTCCCGCAATTTACATTTTCAATTTCTGCGTTCGTTAATCGAGTCTCGAAAGCCACTAACCGTTCAATAAAATACGACTAACTTCTACATTTTAAATATACACATTCACTTGAGAGTTTTAGGAGAATTCTTGGCAGGTTGCGTATAAGCTACTTATACCTTGGTCAAGTATTTCTCTTCATCCCCATTACCAGATTGAAAGGGAATGCTTCGTCTGGGTAAACCATGAGAATCTATGGTTCGTTTACAGAGAGAACATAGTTTATATTAGCCATTTGGATAATGTTCGTAAATAGCTCATTCTGATAAATACATTTAAAGTTCAACTAGAGAAGCAAGTATGCCACTGGCCGTCTTACGTCTTGTGTTTGGAGTGAGCAGTTACAGGGAACAGTATATTGTCCGTTCGCTCCTTGAACCGCGTGAAAGTGAGAATGCGGACCAAGATGTCCTGCACCTGGGACTAACGGAACTGCAGGCGAACTTAGAAGTGCTGAATTCGAAGAGACTCCGTTGGGATAAAGAGGATGCGGATAAATTCCGCTTGAACCCAGATATTCGGGCCGGAGAGAGCTCGGCATTTCAATTCCACAGAGCCTATCCAAGCGCGATCCATGACCTGCTCCTGAAGTTCCATCCAAACCGTAAGATGAGCTCACTGGGAGAAAAGATCGCGATTTACTGCTAAATGTTGTGAGCGAGTCACTCGTAGAAAGCGATGTCGGTACTGAACACACTGTAGGAGGTGTAAAGTCTTTAGAATATTCTCTATACTTTGAAACTTCTTCAGGAGTTGGTATACAAGGCAAGGGAAAAGGGTATCGATCGTTTTTTTTCAGCAATGATTTGGGCTTTCGTCGAGGTCTGTATTTGTAGTCCGGATGATCTTTCATGTGCTGCGCTCTCAAGAGTTTTGCTTCTTCTACAAACGGCAGTTTATCCTTATCTGTTAAATGCTTCCATTCAATTCCTAGACGTTTACTTATTTCGGAGTTATGCATTTTCGGATTCTCTTGGGCAATTTTTCTTCTCTTTTCTCGCGACCAAACCATAAACGCGTTCATGGGTCTTTTAACATGATCTAATGGTTTTGACATACTGAATGGTTTCGATTGAACGAGCGAGATTCTATCTCCTAGTAAATTCTAGGTCGTCGAACTTTCACCACTTCCTAGCTCTACAACGGCTGGGGCGAAATGACGGGCGAGCTATTTCCACGCGCGGCAAGATCAAACGTTTTTACAGCGAAGAGCATGCGTGTGCGGTAATTGAGTTGTAGCCCAGCGTGGAGTGAAGGTTTCGTAACACGTCATTTTGTGAACAGGCTATCCAATTAGATGCGGCAATGTTGAATTCAAAAATGTTCTTTGAATGCTCCTGCCAAAAAACAATGTTCTCAATAAATTTTGTTGATTAGTTCTCCAAAGAGATATTTGGATTTTGTAAATAATTTTCTTAGTTGGCTTTGCCGCGCGACAATGAACCTATTTTTTGTTCTGCTGCCATCAATTGGCTCTCTATTGTTTGAGAACAATGCGAAAAAGTCAAACTGTCCGCGCGTTGTCATAAAATTCTATGCGAGAAAGCTTTTGTAAACATAAGAAATGTGTTTTTTGTTTTTAAATTTCATTTTAACTTCGGTCTCGTTTCATGCACGTCGCACGATTCAAAATCGGGAAAGAAATAGTTAATATTCAACTTGAGCAAAAATTTATTAATTTATATTAAAGTATATGAAAGTAAATAGTCATTCACATCCGATTCTGTGGTAGTTGCTGTCAGTTTCTTGCGAGAATTGCCATACAAATGATCAATTATGAAGCTTTTATTTACACACTTAGCATAAGAATACAGCGTGCTTATGAAAAACTGGCCTCTCGGCATGGGATTGGCGACAACAATAGAAAGCTGGAACAAACAAGAAAATAAAAAATTGGCCTCACAACGGACAGAAATCAAGGGTCACGTGCCAAAAAAAGAGATTATTTTCGATTTGTATCATTTCGTATCACCGCGTCACTCGGCATTGATCTTTGATATCAAGGGGTTTATTGAAGCTCTTCATATTTTATTGAATTATGAATCTAACACACCGGTTGATTGTGTTGTTCGTTTGCATTTTCAATTCTAGCTTTATTGCTTCGCTGATTTATTGCTGGAGGCGAAAAAGGAAACCAAAGAATAAGTGGCCTTTATGAATAGCCACTACTTCCTTTTTTTAATAATCTTTTGTTTATGAACAATGCCCTGAAAGAACTAACTCGTTATCATAATAATCCCTCAATGCATGCATTCAAAACCTGTTTTTATAAGGGTTCCGCCGATAGAATTGAAGTATTAACATAAGAATGGTCAAATGACTTGGTTAATGAGATCATTTGCAGGAGACAGATTTCAAATTAAAATTGCACCCACATAAAACTTTATAAAGCCCGAAAAACTAGCACTGAATTTGCCGACTATTGGTATAAGGCTGGGGAAGCATAATTACACAATGTGAAACTAACTCAGTAACTGAGTGCTAAGGCTGTGTATTGAGTAACGATAATTCGTAAATCCCACCTTAAAATATTTTATTATTTAAGAAATCGTTCTGTCAGTTTCGAACGGAGCAAAATTATTCTCAAACTTATAAGTCTTATCGTTTACTGATCAACAAACTCCGCGGAAGATGAAAAGGAGACAGACTCAAAACAAGTTTAAAATCACAAAGCCTCAAGCTTGGCTAATTATAATATCGCGAAACACGATGACAGCGTTTTTGTAGTGAAGAATTGTTGCACACAATGAAAAAGATTACTTACTCGACAGACTAGAAAGTCCTTTTTTGTTATCGATTCATGTTTGTTTGTTTGGCTCTCCAGTGAAAGAGCTGTTTATAATTAGGCAAGTTTTGGCCTCGAAACAGCAAAAAACTATTGGTTAACAGACTGGCTAATTAATCTTCAATCGTTCTATGTGTGTAGTTCTTTGAGAAAGATGTTCTCAAACGGACGGCAAGCGTAATTATTCGACCGCAATTTTAATAATGCAGTCTTATATTATTTCAAAAAATTATTAAAGAATATGAGCAGTGTATATAATAGTTAATAAAACCAACAGTCGCGAGAAGTTTATTGAATAACAAGATGTGAACCTGTTTCTGATGCAATAAACGTATTGAAAATGGGAAATTGCTTTCACTGTGGGGCGCAGTGTTCGCTCCCTCTCGATAATAAACGACTTTTGTCATCAACTTTTCTGTCATTGTCTCAACTCCACCGTAATATGTTTGTATAAAATATGAAAAGTCATGTTATCCAAACATCAAAGATCTCTTTTTTTGCCGATTGTCAGAGGATTTCCAAAAACAACGGTGAACGCGTCTCTCCAAATTAAACCAAATTCTAAAAGTGACTCGCCACAAATAGTCGAACATATTATTGTGTTAAATCATTATTTTCTTCTTATGGTTTTATTAGAAAAGCCAGGAACATATTATCTGAAGTCCTGATAAAATATTTATGGCTAAGAACAGTTGAGTTGAAGAGCAACCAGAATAGCTAGGTAGGGAGTATTTGAAAGTCATATGTACAACCATACCCCCTAGATTTCCTTTTTGTGTTGTCCGCGATTTGTCAAACGCGAGCACAGCACGACAAAAATTCGACTAGCAATTTTTGGTAATAAATCCTGTAGATACGAAGAAAAGATAACGGCAGGAAATTGCTTATTTTTCTCATAAATACAAAGAAATTTATCGGTTTATGAGAAGCTTTGCTCTGGCGAACCGCAGAGTTTTAAAACAATCGCTTTGATATTAAAACCGACTGCCCTTCAGGTGCTTGTGTGGCTTTGAAGATTTTCGAAATAGTAGTTTTATTACTAACTCAGAAATTAGTTGATGTGTTTGGCATCACATAGATAGATATGAGATTTAGTTAACAGTTTGAGGGAACTTGCTAGTCGTGCGATTAAATATCTATATTTTTTGCGTTATCACTACCAGACATTCGATTGCGGATTTTAATCTCAGGTTTTCGTTATATTCTTTTTGAGACGAAGAAAATTGTAGGAGGTCTTGGAATTTCGTATTTTAGCATTTCAAGTCAAAAACATTAACAAATAAAGTCGATAATATCAGCTAATTTTTTGTGCAAATACTTTTATTTTGAATAAAGCGGTCGTGAAAGAAAAAAGTCTCAAAACCAACACGATACATTATCGAAAAGCGAATTCATTCAACATAACTAATCCCCGATTTAAGTCACTTTTGTTTCTGCTAAATGAAGCGGCATGCATTAAAAAAGCCAGATAAAAACTTCACCAAGTGTATTTGCTTTTCTGTTTTCCTTTTCAAACCAAATAGGATTGCTCGACTTTTCATTTTAACAAAGAAACAAAATTATTTTCCTGACCTAGCGTTCTTAGGTTTTTCAACTTTTTTACTTTTCTGGCGAATCCTGGTTTTAATTCACAGGTTTTTTCAACTTTGAGATATCATTGCAATGACTATTTTGATAAAGCTATAAAAGAAGAAAAAATAGGAGACAAAAAAATTTTCCCAAACAAAAGTTCAACTATTTATAATTGTGAAAAATCAGACACCAGTTCTTTAAGTAAACCATTCGTGAAATCAATATGAATTTGATTACAATTCTTTCACAAGTTCTATATTTTGTTTTGAAAGTGATATTGACATAAAAACTTGTGTTAGCCGAATGAAGGTCGAAGTTTATTTCTAAAATAAATATTGGAAACCAAGAACAAGCATATAAAATACACTGTATACAACTCCTCAATTTCAATATATTTTATTTTTTACTTCATATGCCAAAAGGCCATCGCTTGCGAGCCTTCAGAAGAAAGGGCCATTCAGCGACTGAACTTGACTAACATCGCATATTTTGCAAACCATATGTATAAACCAGGAATGTAGATATAATGGTTAAAATATGGACTGTTCTCTGCCGGACGATTACACAACAGGAAAAGATTTTTAAATCAGTTTGCTTTCAAAATTGATAGGTAATTTTATGAAGATAGTTTCTAAATCAATAAATCGCTTCGATTGTCCTTATTCACTTTTTTCACCAACCGCGTGTACATATTACAAAGTCAGCACGAAAAACCCGAATTTGATCGATTGCGTAGGCTCTATTCTTTCATAATTACACGAAATGAAGTTTCTCAAAATCAAACAAATTTTCCGTGAGAATTTTTAGAGTTTATTGAAACTGAAGTATTTTAAGTTTACCAATAAAGTTGATCCCACCGCAAATGTTTAATTTGATGCGTAAATAGTGACGCCATTACAGAACAACAACTTCTAATCTAACGGCAGGTTATCTCACTTAGAAAAATCAATAACTGCTGTCTGAACAAACTTGGAACAAAATTAAAAAGTGTATTTTTGATTGATATTTAAACTTTTTCATTTGTAGAGCTTTTTCAATTGATATTCAGTGAAAGAAAAAGCCTTAAAACTGAGCACATATTTGAAATCGGAAAACTTTGGGAAACTGGGTATATATTAGGTTTGCAAATTATCGCGATATCGGTGTTAGGCAAGTAATTAGAATCTAAACAAAAAGAAATTTTGGAGACTGTTCTAGTTTAATATAATTCATTATTTAAAATGCCAGCTAAAACATTTTTAGGTCGTTTCTGGTTCGACAAATCTGTAAACTAACAAATCATTGTGTTAAAAGCAGATGGCTCTTCACTTGAAAGTCAGTTCAACCGAGCTTTAATCTTGTTTTCCCAATGCGGTCATTCTCGAAAATTTATTAAAATTCAATCTGCTTTTAGCTCGGTGGAGTTATAAATTGTACTAATAAGTGTTTTCCACATGCGGCGAGAAGATTAGTCAGTAATACAAAATGTAAGCAAACTTTATTTTGTGTTTTACCACAGATTAGAATCTTTCAATAATAAATCTTTATTTATGCGACTTTCTTAATGACAACACATAGGGTTTTAAAGCTATTTTACTTCGAGTTCTCTTTGATGCAACCGCCTTGATTGTACAGTCAAGAATGGCCTCAGCGAGACAACAAAGCTCTCTATAAATGGCTTTGTCCTGGTTGCAATCGCTAAACACCCTTAGTAATTTAGCCTATTCTTTGTGTTAGATTTCTCATTACTACAAAAATCTCAATCTATTGTTTGATCAAGAATAAATAGCATTTGCAAATTTGTTAGTTAGGGAAAATATAACGTCGAAATAAAAGCTTAAAAACCTGTTTTGGAGCTGTGAAAATTGGACGATAAGACCTTGTCGGCTTTTACGGACGGGATGTGTAATGCGAAAGAAATGAACATTCTTGAAAGTCAGTAAATTGTTCAACGTGATTTTTCTTAAAACACTTTGAAGGCTGTTTCATGATTGCTAAGGTAAAAAAACAACTAAAAAACAAAGAACAGAAATAATATGAACAATGAAAAATATATATCGGCTGGACAAAGGGTAGAACTTTAAATTTCAAAGGTAAACTAAAAGTTTTTGTATAGGCGCGCACAAAAGACAAGGTACGTGTCAAAGTTTCGTCTCACGCCCAGCAGCGAAAATTTACAAAAAACGAAACTAAATACGTTCTAATAAAAATATCGAAAATATACCCACGAATGACAAGAAAGAATGCGTGCTTTCTTTGTCGTTATGTGACTGAAATATCAGTTTAAATTGTAGCTGTAAATTTGTACGGTTTGTCTTCGTTAAACCACTAGTTTTTTTGTTAAGCTTTCTTCGTAGACACAATGCCAACTAGTTTTACCGAGAAAACGCTAATTCATGTCCACATTCATATGTTTTCGAACTTGAATCGGCAGTGCGTTAAAGCGGTTATTCAAAAAAAAGATTTACAATGTAAACTCAAATTTGCACAGACGGAAAGATGGACTGATGGCGCCAAACAAATGGCCATTTGTTAATTTATTTTTCACAAATAATATTTTGCGAATGACAAACAGATGGCGAAAGCGATTAAGCATCAATGGCTGATAGAAAACCCAAATCCGTACCTAATTTCATCTGTTTAATAACTAACGATGTTTCCAAAGACTATAAACATGTTTTATCTAAATCTTTCTAGCTGTTCCGTGTTTGAGTACAGATGAATTAATATTTGATTGGAATTGTGGAGTGGCAGAGATAAATTGATTTTCCCAGTTAACACTTCCTATCATCTCAATGTCATTTTAATGTATATAAATCATTATTAGTGATTCTACTTTTGCATTTTACCGAACGCGTGTTATTGTTTCACGGAGGCGTGGGTGTCAAAAGTTTAGTTCAAAATTGATAACAATTTGGCTTGATTTAGGTGCTACTAAATTGTGTTTTTAAAATATTTTACTGGGCGCATTTCTAGTTTTAACCAAACAACTAAACGCCTATTTTATAAGAAAATCCAGAACAGATTAAGCTGGCCAAAATTTAAGAACAATTTAAGAACAAGCTCAAACCGTGGCTTGCTAACTAGGAATCAAAGTTTGAATGATATAAAAATGACTGAAACTTGTAATTTAACTAAGCAATACAGCACAAAACACAAAAAGAAGGCACTATAATCTGAATGCTAAGGTAGTTCTCATCTAAATTCAGCCGTACAATACATGTTTGTTGCGAGGCATACCTTAATTCTATTTAGTTTTTCTTCACTATAAAACGCTCACAGAAATAGGAACAAATTAAGAACAAATTGAAGCTGAAGCCGCCAAGAAATTAAGCACTATGTTCCTTGGGAAAATTTGCTGGTTCGTATAAGAAACAATGTGTAAAATATTTGCTTCCAATTGTTTTTTATTTTGTTTTTAGTTAAAACTAGTAGTAGTAAAGTAGTAAAGTTGTAGATGAGTTCGAGTATATTCCAGGGTGGAGGAGTTAAAGGAAAAACGAAGGAGACGGAAAGAGCGTATTGCTGCGCCTGGTAGTTTTCCGTGTCACCAGTGGCATCGTGTTTGCAGCTCGGCCATTGGTCTGTGGTCTCATGTGAAGACGCATGAGCGTGCCAAAAGTCAACGTTAACTGCGGGTCATGGATCCGTCGAAATCGACGGCCAACCGATTATTATTATCATTATTATTATTATTAAAACTAGGAAGCACCTTCATTCCTAAAAAATTGAGGTATTTTCTCATAAAACCTTCAATGTTGTTGCCTTGATAGCTGCTTTACAGTAGAGTCCTTTGGAATTTCTTTTTGGCCGCTCTCATAAACCATGCAGACATATAGTCGTTACAAAAACCATTTAGAACTACTCTGTTTCCATTTCTCTTCATCTCTTCTATTTCAAGTAGTTCGTTACTTTTGCGTTGTTGTTTGAAAAAGAGTAAAAAGCGAAAAAAAAAATATCAACTCTCTTGGAATAGATGTTTTAGATTGATCATTATTTCCTTTTAGAGAAGAATAGAAATTTTTTGGCAGAATATCAGACCTTTCCCACGATTCATGCAAAGCACAACGACCCTGGTTTATGTTTTACAAGATCAATTTCAGAAAACGTATAAACACCGAAAGCAATTCATCTTTAAGTGCTGGCTATTAAAATCAGGAAGCGATTTAGATGCAATGGCGAGCTAAACAAACAGCAACCATCAAAAATATCAACTACACGCTTTCTTTAAAAAGAACCAGTAAATTTTGACAACTCATTTTTTAAAATTTGTGGCGACTTCAGCCTCAATTTGTTCTTAAAATTGTTCTTATTTCTGTGAGCGGTTTTTATTGAAGAAAAAACAAAATAAAACA
>JAOCNB020437073.1:0-15060 GCA_026546465.2 Palythoa caribaeorum
TAAAAGCTGACGTTTCGAGCGTTAGCCCTTCGTCAGAGCATCTGAAAAAACTGAGAAAATGAAGGGTTTATATAGCTGCAAAAATGCAAATAGATGAAAGGCCATAGGTCAAAACTATTGAGCGTTTACACTGATGATGGCGTAGGTTTAGCCGAAACACGATTGAAAATAAACCGCCAAGGTTAAGAGTTGTCGTGGTTATTTTAGAATATAATATAAGTAGAATTTTACAGATTAAGTGTTTATCATAACCAGGAATTAATGGCAAACTTGAACAACTATTAGAAATATTCCAAAACTGGTGAAAACTAGTAAAAAAAATTAAAAAAAATGAAAAGTATTATCGAAAGAATTAAATATGCTAGGAATAACAACTCTATTACTGTTGCAGGGTTTCAGTTAACGTTTTAGGGGTATGGCTAAAAAAAATAGGTGGCGCCTAAAAGCATTGTCATTATTGAAAGCTCCGGCTAATTTTTACTCGGTACACACATACCCCCTATTGTTGTCTCCTTGAAAGATGAAACCCCGCACTTCAAGTCAAATTAAGAAAAACACTAAAATTTAACAGCAAAAATAAATCTTTACGAGCTTGTTTTCCATGACAGAAAACTTTAATGATTGTGTGACACGGCGTTACGTATCGCTGTGCTTTTATTTACTTTGTCAAATGGTGACCAGTGAAACCTGACAAAGTTTAAAACCTAAAATGCTCAAACTGATCTGGTTTAGTGTTTATTTTCATGTTTGCAAATTGCATGCATTTTGACATTTAACTATACAATTTATCTGACTTCCAACCCTAAAATTACCCTGGCGAAAACCCGTGAGAGCTATGGGCGAATATTCCTCAAAATTCAAGAGAGCACCGGCAAAATTCGCCGTTCACCGGCCCTTATCTGAAACCCTGCTGTTGTAGTGTGGGCAATTACTTCTTTTGAACAGCAACCGGCGTAAACCTAATCAAAAAGATGCAGCGTCGCAGTAAAAATAAACACTTTTTCCAAGAAGAATTTAAACCTGATAGTTCAAACTGCATCAGAACAAAAACCGTTTTGGGAGGTCGGGGTGGGGGTTAAAATATATCGTATCGAAAAACGTTAAACTTTGAGGCTACGTTAACAGCGGATAAACGATAATGTGCCGTCCCGTTCAAGGATAATTGAAGATCTCGTCAAACAACTGGAGTTGTAGCAACCATAGCAAGAGTTTTACAAACTTACAGACGATAAGTGCAAACCCATTCATAGATAAAGTCTGAACATCTCATCAAAGGACTAAATTAAAAGTTGCAACATTCATAGTTTTACAACTTATATATACTACTATAAAAGGGAAGGGATGCTAGTCGAACCTTGCAGGGGTTAAAATCAGTTATCTAAAAGGGGATACTGCTATTTATTATAAGGCCTTGAAATTTCCTTTATTCTGATTGGTTCACGCGCGGTCTGTCAAAATGCGTAATCGGCCCGCGGGTTGTACACGCGTGTATTAGGACCGGTTTCCTTGATGTTTATTTTTTGAAAAAAACTTTCAAAACTCGCAAAATTACTTAAAAAATAATTTTAAACTACTTTCAAAATTTTCCGGTAAATTTCCGAAAATTTTCGGACACTTAAATATTTCCGAAGATTTTTAGAAAATCTTAAAAAATCCAAAAATGGATAAAAAACAGTGTTGAAACATTTCGGCTGAAGCTCTTTCCGATGCAATTACTAAAAATAACAAATCTTGCGTTTTAGTTTTTTCGTGAACGGTGATACAACGGAGGAGGGATTTGGGGTCGGTTGATTTCTATCGGGGGTGGACACAGTACAAATACGGATTCGGCTCATTGACTGACGAGTTCTGATTGGGGAATGACAAAATTCATCGACTGAATACCATCAGGAACAACACGCTATGGGTAGACATGAAGGATGACAGACAAAATAGTAGGTACGCTAGATATGGTAATTTTAGAGTGGATGATGAAAATAACAAATACCGTTTGACCGTGGGCTACTACTCAGTTAGAGCGGGTGACGCGTTAGCTTACAACAATGAGATGAAATTTATCACTAAGGACATGGACAACGATCAGTACCGTGGTAACTGTGCTACGTCCTGGAGTGGTGCCTGGTGGTTTAAGGACTTTCGAAGCAACTACGGTTACAGATACCGTCCCGGATCCCACCTTAATGGCCGGTTCCCTGTTAGCCAAAGCAGTAATGGGATGATCTCGGGTTCCCGTTATTCCAAAAAAAAAGGATCAACAGTGATGATACGTTCCTAAACGAGAAGTGTTCAGTTCTGTGATTCTGGTGTGAGGATGAAAATCAACATAAGATTAGTAAAACTTTACTGATTAAATGTTTAGGAAAACCATAAATTAATGCCTAAAACTTAACAATTATTACAAGTATTTCAAAATTGCTGAAAATAAAAAAAAAGATTAAAAACTGCTAGGAATAAGAACTAGCTATATTATTTTTGTAGTGTTGGCTCAAATGATTTAAGTATGAGGATCCGATTCTTAAAACCTTTAATTAAATTAACTGTATTACCTTTAATTGAGTGCATGCGTAGGAAAGATAAAAAATGCATTTATTTCTGCAGTTCTTTATTTAAATATTTAAACATATTTGTGCGAACCTTGTTTGAGGCTATTAGGCTTGAGACGTGCTTAACCGAAGGAATGCTCACTCACTATTCATACAATCCCATAAAAATATCAAAATTTGCTCTCTGTGTACTTTGTATAAGCTAACCTTTTACTAACCTTTGGGGTGCTTTATAACCGGAGGGATAATTGTGTCTGCCAACAGGGGGCATATGAAAAGGCTATATTATATGGAGGTTTATCTATATATGGGGCTAAATGTATGAGTCGTCCATTTTTTTTTTTTCATCATTTTGTACAAAACAGAGTATACAAAACGTTAGCTGAGAGGGAAGGGGGAAGGGAGGGGTGAAGGGTCCAAGGTAGCTGTACACTTCTCCAATTTAAAAAAAAATGACACTAATATTAATATACATACGACACATTTTGAACAAATGGTTCATCTTCAGAGAGAGATGATGTCTAAGAGGATTTTTTTCCCAGCATTTGTTCTGATTATATTTCCTGTTAGACACATCAGAGTTTCTCTCTCTGAAGATGAACCATTTGTTCTGATAATATTTCCTGTTAGACACATCAGAGTTTCTCTCTCTGAAGATGAACCAATTGTTCTGATAATATTTCCTCCTAGACACATCAGAGTTTCTCTCTCTGAAGATGAACCATTTTTTCTGATAATATTTCCTCTTAGACACATCAGAGTTTCTCTCTCTGAAGATGAACCAATTGTTCTGATAGTATTTCCTCTTAGACACATCAGAGTTTCTCTCTCTGACGATGAACTATTTTTTCCTTTTTGTGTTTATGTTTGGTAAAGTATTCTCGGTGGTATTTATTATTAATGACCAACTCCCCCCTAAAATGTTTAGATTTCCTAAAATTTAGACTTTAACAGTTTAAAAAATATTCTGTTCGAGCGATTAAAAGTGGGTGTGGCAGCATAGTTGTTCGAGTGGACTGGTTAGGAAACTTTGCGAAGTACAAAGGAGATTACAATGTTTCTTTGTTTCATGTTGTGTGCAGAGTCACGGTTATGATCTTTTGTTCTAGGTGTGATTCCCCCTTACTCTATGGGCCACTTTCTTATTTTCATCTTAAAGCTTTTTTTTATCTCTGCAGGGTCAACGTCATATTTAAATAGGGATAAGGAGAAGAAATACATTGAACAAAGAAAGTTCTCAAGTAACAAGTTTCCTATAAACCATTCGACTCTACAAACTATGATGGCACTGATGACATGCTACTTGTAACGTCATAGCTCATTGCTAGGGCTCCAAACCGGTACCGTGTAGGTCACACGGATTTAAATCCTGTTGAAGTCCTTCTAAAATTGCTTTTTAGCTTCTCTTTAATTTGTGTCTTTCGCAGATAATTTAGCAGACAGTGTGCATTGCCACGAAAATCACTTCATAATTTCATCATTTATAAAACCGCGTTCCAAAACTTCCAACATTTTTCTCTCTCCACTTACACAGATCAAAATTGAACGTATTCGAGAAACTACACGCTAAGTTTTAAAATAAAGAACCTGTAAATTTTGCCGAGGCTCATTGTTTTTAATTTTTGGCGACTTCAGCCTCAATTTGTTCGTAAAATTGTTCTTCTTTCTATGTGCCGTTTTTATTGAGGAAAACGCAAAATAAAACAAGGTATCGGCCTTGATGAAACGCCTTGCGCCACAAATGTATTGTACGGCTGAATTTAGAGGCGAACTACCTTCATTGTTTGTTGAGCAGTCTTTACAGTGATTCTTTTTAATGGTTTATGCTGTATCACTAATTTTCAGTCAATTTTAAACCACAAAAACTTTCCTAGTTATCAAGCCTCAGCCTGAGCTTGTTCTTCAATTGTTTTAAAATTTTGGCAGATTTGAGCCTCTTTGTTTTTATAAAGTTGTTCTTATTAAAAAAAGCGTATAATACGGCTTCATAACTCACTTGGCAGTGCACCACGTCGGTATCGCGTATGTTACGGGTTCAGATCTCCTTAAAATACTTATATAAGAGAAAAGATTGCTTTGTATGAGTTGGATGTCAAGTCAATAACGTTGCAATTTTACTGTATTTAAATATTTTACAAATCAACTTGCAAAACATAAACATGCACTTTATTTCATTTTTATTATATTGTTAATTATAAACTTTGCAAATACACTAAAACAGAATCGTTGAATTGATTTTTATTTATTTATAACCTTTAAACTTGTACTTTTTAAGACTTTCAAATCTCAGAACGCTCGAAGATGTTGTTCAGCTATTGAAAATTAATTTTAATTGAAACAGTACATTACGGCTTTTCGAACAAAAAATGAAACTTAGATGTCCTAAAATTCTGAGCAACCAAAGAAAAGTCAACGCTTGGATCCTAGCGTGGGTTATTTCGTTTTAGTTTTTGGAATTTAAAGGAAAATTGTATAAGCACATTTTAATCTCCCAGCACGATAGTTTACAATGCTTTAAAATAAACAAAACAAGTTTTTACGTTCATTCCTCGCCATATTAACAACTTTTACTTTTACTTGCACGTATGCCATGTTCATTAATTATTAAAAACATGAGATGCTACTTATATTTTCATTCGGCTTTCATGATAAAACCAGCTTTTTAAAAATAACAAAGTAACAATTAAACGACTTGGTTTCCGTGCAGGAGATCTAGTCGAGCGAAGGTGAATGACAGTTAAAAACTCCAAACACTTGCATTTCCTTCTACTCATAACTCAAAGAACGAAAAATAAATATCAGAGATCATAACATACAAAGCAATTTTTTGTCGCAAAAGCTCGGATTTTTTGTCGTTGGCAAAAAACTATTTCGAGTTTGGTGTGTATTTACAACAAAAATACGGTTCAAGTAAGGTGGGCTTAGGTATTTCAAAGTTTTAAAACATTTTGGACATTCCCTGCACGTTTTTCCCAGTGAGAAAAACTTTATTTGGTTCTATTTCATAATAAGCAAATTCTTATCCCAGAACGTCAGTTGCTTGCTAATTGCAAAAGCATCTTTGTTAGAAAAACAGCCTAAAGTACACTCGACAACTGAATCATTTATTATCGTCGATTGTAGTTAGGTCACTTCAAGATACAAAATGCTAGATATCAATAATAGACGTTTTTCATATATTTTACTTCCGTCGTGATAATGAGACTTCGGTGGTAGAAAATTCAAGATGGGGCTTCCGGAATTTTCTAGTGGAATAGTTATTGCTCCGGGAAAAGAGAATTTATGCCACATTTACGGCAAAAAACGTAAGAACTATTGTACAGGAAATGTGGAAGGTGGGGCAGGGGATGGCGTTTCTATAAAAAACAGAAATAAATTCACGTCCCTGGCTTTTTTCTATCTTTTTTAAAAACACATAAGATCTTTCATCGTCATCAACTGAATTTTAATTCTAACTCAGTGAACCGATTCTAAAATGATAAGTAAAAGACTTTTACTGTGCTACAGAAACTCTGAAAGAAATTTAAAGAACGAGAACAGTGTACAGAAATGTGGCCGTTATCTGACTGTAGTATATAAATATAGACGACATTGTTATTTGACTGTATATAGTTGACTGAAGTATAAAGAAAACTTGCGAGATTTTGTTTTGTTTGTATTATAAAAAATACAAATCTTCTTTATTTATATAAACTAAACGTTTATTGGTATAAAACACACCACTCAGGACTTCATTTATTTAAGAAAGGTTCTAATGCTTGTTCTTTGCTTTGTTTCTCTTGACCAGTCTTTTACGCAACAGTTTCGGCAAATCAAATTCGTCACTTCTTTTTCTTCTGCAGCACGGTTTTGGACACGTATTTGTACAAGTGGTTACACAGACCGGTGGACATGGTGGTGGGGCCAGTGGTGCAGGAGGTCCTGGAGGCCCAGGGGGTCCGGGAGGACCAGGTTGACCTAAATCTCCCACTGGTCCTTTCATCCCAGGACTGCCGATTTGGCCTACAGGACCATTAATTCCCTTTGGACCAGCTGGATTTCCGACTGAACCAGGACGTCCGGGAGGTCCTGGTGGTCCGGGCAAACCTGCGTCTCCGGGAGGCCCTTGTGCTCCGGGTTTGCCTAACGGTCCTCGTGGTCCATCTTGCCCATTTTTTCCTGCAGGGTTACCTGTTGCACCAGCAAGTCCAGGGGGTCCCGGCGGTCCGGGTAAACCTGCGTCTCCAGGAGGCCCTTGTGGTCCGGGCTTACCTAATGGTCCTCGTTGTCCAATTTGACCATTTTTTCCTGCAGGGTTACCTGTTGCACCAGCAAGTCCAGGGGGCCCCGGTGGTCCGGGCAAACCTACGTCTCCTGGAGGGCCTTGTGGTCCGGGCTTACCTAATGGTCCCCGTGGTCCAATTTGACCATTTTTTCCTGCAGGGTTACCTATTGCACCAGCAAGTCCAGGGGGCCCCGGTGGTCCGGGCAAACCTACGTCTCCTGGAGGGCCTTGTGGTCCTGGTTTTCCCAACGGACCTGGGAGTCCGTCCAAACCCTTTGGTCCTGCAGGGTTACCTACCACACCAGCAAGTCCAGGGGGCCCCGGTGGCCCGGGTAAACCGACGTCTCCTGGAGGGCCTTGTGGTCCTGGTTTTCCTAGCGGACCTGGGAGTCCGTCCAGACCCTTTGGTCCTGCAGGGTTACCTACCACACCAGCAAGTCCAGGGGGCCCCGGTGGCCCGGGTAAACCAACGTCTCCTGGAGGTCCTTGCGGTCCCGGTTTGCCTAACAGACCTGGGGGTCCGTTCGGACCCTTTGGTCCTGCAGGGTTACCTGTTACACCAGGACGTCCAGGAGGTCCCGGTGGACCGGGTAAACCTACGTCTCCTGGAGGTCCTTGAGGGCCAGAGTCGCCTAAAGGACCTGGAGGTCCATTTGGGCCTTTTGGTCCTGCAGGGTTACCTGTTGCACCAGGATGTCCAGGAGGTCCCGGTGGCCCAGGCAAACCTACATCTCCAGGAGGTCCTTGAGGGCCAGAGTCACCTAAAGGACCTGGAGGCCCGTTTGAGCCTTTTGGCCCTGCAGGGTTACCTGTTGCACCAGGACGTCCGGGAGGTCCCGGTGGCCCGGGCAAACCTACGTCCCCAGGAGGTCCTTGAGGACCAGAGTCGCCTAACGGACCTGGAGGCCCGTTTGGGCCTTTTGGCCCTGCTGGATTACCAGGAACCCCAGCAAGTCCAGGAGGTCCCGGCGGTCCGGGAGGCCCAACATCACCTTGGAAACCTTGTGGACCATTTTCGCCGAGCAAACCTGGTGGCCCCGATGGACCGGGAGCTCCAGCTGGATTGCCAGGTGCACCCGGCCACCCTGGAGGACCGGGTAGCCCAGGAGGTCCTGGAGGCCCTTTTGGTCCATCGGGTCCTGGAGGACCAGGAAAACCAATAGGACCATCTGGACCAGGCGGACCGGGGGGAGGTGGAGGTGGTGGTGGTGGAATAGGAGGCAGAGGCGGAGCAGGTGGGTGGCAGCAAACCGGGTTGCAGTCAGGGGCACAGATGGCCGGACAGAAGCCACCGCATGGAGATGCTTCACGCTTATATACACGGTGTGAATATCCTAGCAATATCAAATCGAATGCAACAATTAGTACTTTACTAAAGTCAAATCTCAATTATACACTAAAACCTTTTTAATTACAAAATCCTTAGCAAGACATGAATTTCCCCAAGTGAGAGAATATGCATTTTTACCATTTATGTACAAAAGACTAAACACAAGCCGAAGTTGTTTCCTCAAGATTATAGAGGTTAAAAGTTGTAATTGCTTCTAAATTTCAACGAACTCCGTCTTTTAGAAACTTAAAATGGACAACAATAACACACAAAATTTACCTATCCAAAGGCAAAGGTTGGCTTGGTATAATTTTAAATCGAATTCAAGTACAGCAATATTGTCGTAGAAATTTCATTTCTATTTCTGTTTGCAATATTTAAAAAAACCTAAAATCTTATTTTGTCATTGCTAAAGCCTATTTTCTGGGACAGGTTTTTTCAAAGACAAAATGGTTAAGCCAAATTTTAATTCCGTTCTAATTATCTAGTAATAGACAGGGCCATGTTCTGAGGAAAGCAACAAAGTATAAATTAATGTAAATACATCTGTGTGCCTTAAACAATAAACCCTTAGTTTTCTGCTGGTTGACTGGTTTATCTATTGACAAATGCGAAGTAGAAATTAAAGTTGAAGAAAAGCTATGTTAAGAAAGATGGACCTTTTAGTTAACTAATTTTTAGATACGTATTCATTCCTTGAAAGCCGTCTGTTTTCTTTAGATTACTTCATACCTGCATAAACGGCGAATGCAGAAATCAAGAAAATTTTCAGTAGCAGATTTAATGTTTTCATGTCGGCATGTGCTGGTTGCTCTGCAAAACAAAGTAAAATGTGTATGAGTAACTCAACTAAGTGTTTGATCCTGTTTGAGCTTTCTAGAACTGCCAAAGCTTAAACAGTTGTGTACCTAAACACTTCTCGTTGTCTCGAAAAGTTACACATCTTCATTTGCTTTTTCTTCTTATTTATTGTTTTGCAATTTTTAACGATAACATTATTATTCGTATTAATTTTGTTTTCTGTTTCTGTTTTTATAAAAGAAACTTAAAAGCTACAAAGTTTAATAACTCTATTGAATTAACGAAACAAAACCATTAGAATTCTCTTTTCTGACACAATAATTGACCAACAATATCTGTTTTAGGCAAGTGAAATTTTCAATTGTCAAGCAACCACAGATCAAAATCAGATGTTACGTTGTTATTATTTTGTTTAACACATCTTTAAAATAAAAAAAAAATGTATACTTACTTTGTCCGAGGTTTAAACTTCTTCTCTGATGATTGTTTCAGTGGCGGTAGGAAATCAGTTCTGTGAACTAGTAAATTGAATGTCAACGTGTCATTCGTTGCCGGTGGTTGAATGGATGAAAAGGCAGCTTGTTGGACTAAAGCTAAGATTTTAAAGACTTACAGGTATCACTTTGTTTTTGTATGGTCACCTGAACTTTCTTTTGACCAGGATACGCTAGGCTGGATTTTTAATTTTAACAAACGGGTCAAGCGCCACATTGGTTGATCTTCGTAATTTACTTTCCCCTTATTGCATGCACGAACTGTGTCTCTAAAGCTTTCGCTGAAAGAATGCCCTTTATTGTAGCCTTTTTATGTAGAATTAGTTTCTTCATCAATAGGTGATCCATCTGTGTTGCAGGCATTATCCAGAAAGTGTATGGTTTATGATAACAACAACATAACAAAGACAAAAATACCACAAAGAGTTAAGATACCAACAATAACAACAATATATCAATGACGATAACAATAAAGATGACGGTGATAATAACAGCAACAGTAACGATTAAAATAACGATTAAGATAACAATGATGACAATGATCATGTTGCTGGTGATAGTGTCGATAATAAGTGCAACAGTAATAACCATCGATAACAAAAATGGCAATGAAAACAACCACGTATTAAACCAATACCGCAGCAACAGTTACAACGATAGAGTTTAATTATAAAGCTTTTACAAAAGCAATAACAAGAAATTACAAAGTTGATGTCAGTGAATAAAACGTGTCAGCCGGGAACGTCTCCGAACCACTCCTACTGTTACAAAGTTTTTCTTTCCTCACTTTTAGAAAAAATTGTAGTATCGAGTAAACGTAATGCTCACTAACATTATTTCTCTTCGATGGGCACTTTGTGGAAAAGAAATGCTAAAAAAAGCTAAACCCATTTACGAGCTTAAGTGGCCATTTGAGCCGGTGCTTATCTCCAGTTTCTGTAGTGTTTAAAGCGGATGAGAGTCATTGACTCCCCCTGGACGGGACACAAATTCATTACACGGGTTATATCCCCCGCAGAAACTGGTACTCATTTTACCGACGTCCAAAGGAAGGAAAGCTGAATCAACACAAATGTTCAACCGCACGTAATCTTACTGTCAAATGCGTTTCTGAAAATCCCCTCTTCCACAAAGTGCCGAATTCTACCCAGCTCTACCTAGCACTGGGCTTCTGTTGTTACAGAATTCTATTGCACAAATTCAAATTATGTGTCCAGTGGTTATTGCTTGCACATTAATTTGAAACACAAAAAAGTCAATAACACTGTTCGAATCAAATGACAACAAATGAAAAAGAAAATTACGTGCTGATTATGCTGAAGGGACGAAAACCAATGGCGTATACATTTTAAAAAAGAGTGTGTTGTAGGACAGCGCTGTGGCAAGAAAACCAACCGTCTAAGCTAGGTTTACAATATGGAGCAAAACCAATCTAATCAACATTAGACTGCAAAAAAGTCTCTTCCTTCCCTACAAATAACTATAGTCATTGAAAAAATAACAACAAGAACAACAGCAACAACAATAACAAAGCATAGGAAAGACTGAATCAACCACTATGAACCTGTTAGGTAAGAACACGGTTGTCGTATTCAACTGCAAAATAGTCTCTTCCTTCGCCGGGAGATCGAAAACGAAATGGGGGACTGGAAAGAGGAAATGGACGCTCCGACAGGAGCAAAAAGGAATGGGGATGAGGGGCTGAGGAAAGAGACTGGAAAGTTAAAGAAAACAGCCAAACAAGTTTGGTGTTTCAGTAATGTAATTAGATCACGGGGAACCAGCAAAGCGACCCTGAAGTAGTTTAACTGCCGGGATCGACTTACATCTTGTCGATGCTTTAGCGGAACAAATTCTGCATCCCAGGTTTGTCGAAATATTGCACACCAACAGTCTCAAATTTGTGGTAGCAAACTCGTTTTTAGTTGCTGACAATGCACACACTGTCTGTTCGCAATATGTTTGTAATTTTATTGGTTTACTGCAATTTGTGGTCATTTTTCTGTTTGATGTTTTCAGTGTTGTATTTTTTAAGCTGTCCAGCTGACGTTTTAGCACATATCAGTTCCAGCTCATTTTCAATTTCCATTGGATCGCCAACAGATAACAGCAGTTTTTTCATCTGGTTTTGGTTGACTCAATCCATTTCCCAAATAACAGTAACTGAAATGACAGAAATACTAGAGTCTAAACACATCCTGATTACACTTTGCATCGTTTGCTATTATAAAGTGCATTAAATAGACCACTTCACGGTTGTAATTGCATCATGGGTAATTAATCAGGACATGAATTACAGAGAGCAGAGTAGCGAACTGAGGTTTTTCAACGATTGCTCGCAAACAACTCTATTTCAAATGTTGGGCTTTTCCGACAAGCAAGGTTAGCTCTAATCCTACAAACTAGCATCAAAGCCACCATGGAGCCGTTTCGCTCCAGTAACAATAACGGATTACGCGCTCAAACTTTAGTGATCGAAGGGTTAAAATCTAACTCCCTTTTCATGGCACAATGATAAAATTTGACTAGGTTTAGCTAAACACAGGAAAGGCACTGCACGACCCGTAACGAAAAAGTAACAAATCTGTGTTTCACGACACTGAAACATTATCAATAAGAATTCCACAGCGTGGCTCTAATTACGTAGCCTGCGTAGGCCACCTTCTTACGCCCCATTACCTTTCTTAACCTCTCCCCAGTCTTTTAGATCGATTTTTCCTTCTCACAAGACCGCCAGCTATGCAGGCTACTGATTACGTGGAACACCATTAGAACATTGTAAGTTCAGTCAAGCAACTGAACACAGGGTGTCCAATCGTCCCGCTTTAGGTGGGACAGTCCCGATTTTGACTGAGAATCCCGAATCCCGATTCAACGTCAGTCGGGACGGAAAATGTCCCGATTTTGAAAAGCAACGGAGCTTCATTTCTTATTTACTCTATTATAATTTTTTAATTGTCTCATCCTCGGTGTTTTTATTAAGTTCGTTATTTAATATAGTTTTATTAATAAATAAGTGTTGAGACTGTGATTTTTCACGCTCATGAGGACCGGCGGATGGTTTACGGTTTCCGCAAAAAATGAAAAGCCCTCTTTTGATTGGTCCAGAGAAAAGAATTCAACACCTTTCGATTCGCAAGTGCACGCTACGGTGTCACTGTCGACGGCTGTTTATACTAAAAACATTTAGTTGAATTTATCTTGTGAGATGGCATCTGTTGACCTTCCTAAGAGTGAGAAAAGGAAACGCGAGTGCTCATTCCGATCCAAATGGAAGAATGAAGTGTTTACGGTAAAGGTTAATGGAAGAGAAAAGAAATATTCCATAAATGAAAAAAGTATGTAAAGTACACCAGCTGCATATGTTACGGTTCTCGTTCTTCTCAATCTCTTTAATTTAACCATCGTATTAATAGGTGCTATTACCTGATAACCATATTTATAGGTAAAGGAGGAAAATCGTCATCAACTTTCAGTGCCATTTTGCCACATATTTCAGCCTGAGAGTGCTGAAAATGGGTTTTTAAGGCTTCCAATTTTCAAAGTGAGTTGTCCCGATTTATGACGGTCCATAGGTTGGACACTCTGAAAACAGTCTTCGCTTGCAGAACTTGCCATTGGAACTTCTAAATTCGAATGATTCCGAGGAAAAGAAAGAGACTGCTCGCAGTCTACAACACAATTATTTCAAATCTGAGCAAACTTGATCATATACATATCTCTTTCAATGATTCCAAAAAAATCTCCCATTTTGATTTTGTAAAAGAAAAGTACACACAATTAACTTGATATTAGGAAATCCGAAAAATTAATAATCAGTTGTTCCCAATAAAGTCCGAAGGGTGAGAAAAACTCGATATTGTAAAACGCGGCGGAGGAGCGGAGGCGGAAAAGGAATGTTTGTTTGGCACCAAAGAGTACGAGAATTTCGATTGGTTATTATTTTCACCTCTCCATTCCCAGGGCCCTACCGTCGAGTCGTTACCTTATAAATCAAGGACCCTGGGAACGAGATTCCGAGAAACACTGCAAAATGGCTGAATTTTCTCCTGTTTCTGGCGAGGAAGATACTCCAACGCTTCCTAATTTAACTGACTGTGACGCACTCTATTCTCAAGAAATTCTTCAAACCCTTAACTCTCTTCGTTGCGAGGGTTTCTTGTGTGATGTGACGTTGATGGTTGACAGAAAAGAATTCAAAGCCCATCGGAACATTTTGGCGGCAAGCAGCTCATATTTTCGCAACATGTTTACAATTGATATGAAGGAAAAGGCAGAGGCTAAAGTCCCCATTAAAGCTCTCTCTAGTTCGTATATGGAGAAGATACTTACGTATCTTTACACAGGAACAGTCGAGCTTGAGAACGAATCATACGCTAGAGAGCTCTTGCTTGCTGCAGACTACCTCGTGATACCCCGTTTGAGTCAAGTGGCTGGGGACTTTCTGCTGAGAAATTTAACAACTTCAAATTGCCTCGGTGTATATCAGGATGCTGTTATGATCAGCAATGAAAAGTTGAAATGTGGCACTCTCAACTTTATAAATAAAAACTTCATGGCTGTTACAAAGACAGAAGGTTTCTTGAATCTTGATGTTGGTGAAGTAATTGAGTTGATTTCGAGTGACGAAGTTGAAATCACATCAGAAGAAGACGTGTTTGAAGTGATCATAAGCTGGGTTGAACACAACAAAGAAAACAGGAAGGAGTGTTTGCTAAGTTTACTCCACCATGTGCGTTTGACTTTGCTGTCTTCAAAATATCTTCATACCAGAGTACTGAAGTATGAGCTGGTCATGAAGAACCATTATTGTTCGATTTATTGTATGATGGCAAGCCAGGGGGGTACAAGTTTTTGTGAGAGGCCACGAAAATGTTTGGATACTCAAAGGTGTTTAATGCTTTTCAGAAAAGTTAAGATTAGGGAAGCTGGTGTATCCAGCTACAAATACTCACAACGCCTTTTTGTGCTAGATACATATAAGATCCACACTTTGCAAAATGCAGTTTCAGATAAAACCATTCCCACTATTATTTCTTGCCAAGGATTTGTGTACAATATTGAAGGGAGTTCAAATAAAGTGAAGCAATATGATCCTTCAAATAATTCTTGGACAAATGTTGCATCTATTCCAAAGCCAGTACAATTTGCTGGTGTCACATCCCTTAATGGTGTTCTGTACGTCTGTGGTGGTTCTTGTAGCCATAGTTCAGAGACATCTTCAGATGTGTTCACATACAATCCAAGGACTAACATTTGGCAGGAAAGAGCACAGATGATACATCCCCGTTATGGCTTATGTGCAGTAGCTGCTGGACAACACATCTATGCCATTGGTGGTGTAGAAACACATGCCTCAACAAACACAGTTCAAAAATTTGATCCAAAATATGGCAAATGGGATATTGTTTCTTCTATGACAGAGGAAAGATATGGACCTTGTGGAGTTTCATTTAACAACAAGATTTTTGTCTTTGGCGGATTTATAAACTCTAGTGCTGAAATGTATGATGTTGTTCTTGATCAGTGGCAAAGGATTCAAAGTATGACATCACCAAGATATTTTGCAAGTGCTGCTATTATTGAAGATTTTATTTACATTTTTGGAGGATATTTTGATTTATCACC
>JAOCNB020437800.1:0-15056 GCA_026546465.2 Palythoa caribaeorum
TATAAAAAATGATTGGCTTTAACAATCAAAAATCGCCGACACGGTTTTGATCGACACACTTTGAAGAAGTTAAAAAGGTGACAAGCATTAGCAGAAGTTAAGAGCTGAGTTTGTATTAACTTTTTAAAGGTAAAAATTGGATAAGAAGTAGAGCTTCAGTTTGTCCTTACGATAACGCATATATTAATATAATTTTCATATTCATTCAAGGAATTGCATAATCTTTCCAGTGATATATGGGTTTATAGGTCTGTAGTAAATATCAAGCAAGATATTATATATACCCATGTGGTTTAGAGTCCAGTACAGTGGCTTCATTTTATCATCAGCACGTTTGTGCTAAACTTGTGATACTATGATTGAAATAGTTTTAAAAACAAGTTAGTTCGGTTACTAGTAGTTGGCCTAGACTGGAAAAAATATAACAGAGAGAAATAGCCTATGTTGTTCGTATGGCGACTCACTCTATTACTTCATCCATATATCTTACCTAGCATTTCCATAAGGTGTCATGACCTATGCTGGAATGACAACTCACTCCATCACTTTATCAGGGTGTCTTAAATTGCAACTACGTCAGGCGTCTTACCTTGCACCTATATCAGGTGTCATGACCTATGTTAGAATGAAAACTCACTTCATGGTTTTGGCTTTCCTTGCATCTCCATAAGGTTTTATGGCCTATACTGGTAAGACAACTCACTCCATCACTTTATCTGGGTGTCTTACCTTGCATCTATACATCAGGTGTCATGACCTATACTGGTATGACAACTGACTCAATCACTTTATCCAGGTGTCTTACCTTGCATCTCTATAAGGTGTCATGACCTTTACTGGTATGACAAATGACTCCATCACTTTATCCAGGTGTCTTACATTGCATCTCTATTAGGTGTCATGACCTTTACTGGTATGACAACTGACTCCATCACTTTATTAAGGTGTCTTACCATGCATCTCTATAAGGTGTCATGACCTTTACTGGTGTGACAAATGACTCCATCACTTTATCCAGATGTCTTACCTTGCATCTCTATAAGGTTTAATGACCTTTACTGGTACGACAACTCACTCCATCTCTTTATCCAGATGTCTTACCTTGTATCTTTATAAGGTGTCATGACCTTTATTGGTATGAAAACTCACTCATCACTTTATCCAGGTGTCTTACCTTGCATTTACATCAGGTGTCATGACCTTTACTGGTATGACAACTCACTCCATCACTTTATACAGATGTCTTACCTTGCATCTCTATAATGTGTCATGACCTTTACTGGTGTGACAACTCACTCCATCACTTTATCCAGATGTCTTACCTTGCATTTACATCAGGCGTCAAGACCTATGTTAAAATGACAACTCACATAATCACTTTATCGAGGTTTCTTACCTTGCATCTCCATAAGGTGTCATGAGCTATGTTGGTATGGCAACTCCCTCTGATCACTTTATCCAAGTGTCTTATCTTGCATCTCTATAAGGTGTCATGACCTTTACTGGAGTGACAACTCACTCCATCACTTTATCTAGATGTCTTACCTTGCATCTCTATAAGGTGTCATGGACTATACTGGTATGAAAACTCACTCCATCACTTTATCCAGGTGTCTTACATTGCATCTCTAAAGGTCATGACACCTTTACTGGTATGACAACTCACTCCATCACTTTATCCAGGTGTCTTACCATGTATCTCTATAAGTTGTCATGATCTTTACTGGTATGACAACTGACTCCATCACTTTATCCAGGTGTCTTACCTTGCATCTCTATAAGGTGTCATTACCTTTACTGGTATGACAACTCACTCCTTAACTTTATCCAGGTGTCTTACCTTGCATTTACATCAGGTGTCATGACCTTTACTGATATGACAACTCACTCCATCACTTTATCCAGGTGTCTTACCTTGCATCTCTATAAGGTGTCACGAGCTATGTTGGTGTAGCAACTCACTCTAATCACTTTATCCAAGTGTCATATCTTGCATCTCCATAAGGTGTCATGAACTATGTTGGTGTGACAACTCACTCCATCACTTTATCCAAGTGTCTTATCTTGCATCTCCATAAGGTGTCATGAACTATGTTGGTGTGACAACTCACTCCATCACTTTATCCAGGTGTCTTACCTTGCATCTCCATAAGGAATCATGAACTATGTTGGTATGGCAATTCACTCTGATCACTGTATCCAAGTGTCTTACCTTGCCTCTCCATAAAGTGTGATTCTATTTACACTGTGCTAATCATTGAAGGCAAACCCTAGGGACGCTCTGGCCACAGGAAGCGTCGTTTAAAAACAGATTAAGCCGCATGCAAAGGGACGTAACGTTGTTGGGCCCAGCTTGTTGTGTACGTTTGTATGGTATGTTTACACTTGTGACTTGCTGGATTTTGTTTCATATAGCTTGAAACAGGTCGACGCAACAAGTCCCATCATTTCTGTTGTTCTGTGACCGACGAATCGTTCGTTATTTTTCTTAATGTGCCAGATGTGCGATGAGAGGGAAAAGATGGCCGCATATTTCTTGTTATTGAAAGATAATTTATAATTTCCGTAAATTATGTTGGGATAAAGCCAATTGTCTACTCGAAGGAGCATGTTTAACCCCAAGCCTGGTGTATAAAACCACCTTAAACACCGAAAATGAGCCGGCTATGCATTACATCGGTGCGGACAGAACAAAAAAATTCCTATTGAACAAAAGATCGGAGATTCTAGCCAAATGCCGACATGCTAACAAGTCTATCGCTGCCTTAAATACTCTATCTGCTGCTCAAAGCCTTTCATCCGATGATCGCCTCCGAGCGTGAAATTCGAGTTATTTTAAAGTTTCCAAAACCGCATATTTTACAATTTTAATATTTATAACCACTTTGCCCTGCATTGAACACTTTTAACTGTGTAAACTTTTATTTTTTGCTATATGTTTACATATATTTTGATATTCAACATTCTTTGATGTTTTGACTACTTAGACTCGTAATATACTAAGGTCGGTGCAAAATAGCTTCTCAACTCAATTACCTCAAAATAATGTAAGTTCTTAAATAGTGTTTTGCGCGATCCAAGTCTAAAAATACTTTTTTTAATATATCATACTTTTTTTATTTTCAAAATGCCTTAATAGTCCATCTGTTTTTGTATCTGTGCTGTCTGTGGCGATCTTTTATGTTAAGCAGTTGTTGCCATTTGCGGTACTGATCCCGAAAGATTTTTCCTTTCGTCCTTCCGTCTCTCAGACTGAGGCTCCTGGGTTCAAACCAGTTGTCTTCTGTAAAGATGAAAATAAAAAAGCTTAACTAACACCAAAAGCGAGTAAAGTGAAAGCTCGTGGGTTGTGGTTTTGAAAGATAAACTCACAAGTTGGCAAGCTGTATATTGGGCATTAGCATATACCCAACCAGCGAATAGTGTTTTTAGCGCGTTCTCACTGGTTCCCAAAAAGTGAATATCCAAGATATTCACTGATATCCAAGATATTCACTGATTAGCTATCGGGAAAAAACAAGATGGCGTTGCGGTTTCCAAAAGGTGTCAGAAATTTTGGAAATAAATAATGCGGCAGTTCAACAAAATTCGATGTGAACGTATTTCGAGGTAAGTTTTAATAATTGTTTGATCTACGAACAACTTTCTTACAAGTAAACAAATTCAAAGTGTCACAACTAAATTGTTGGCGCGGCGACATGAAGCTGTTTACAATTTTTATGTGTATCTAAATAAAAAGAAACTACCGACTTAAAGATACATAAATAAACAAATCTATTTCGTTCTTATAGAGTGTTTCAACAGCAGAATGAGTTCGAAACAAAAGAATGTCAAAGAGTGAGCTCAACAAATGTTTGCCATAAGCGAGCGACGGATAAAAAATATATATATTTTAAAAAAGCATGCATGTTTCTCACTGATTCGCTGGATTGGGTATATGCTAACGTTATTATTCACCTCAGTGTCGGTGAAAGCCAAGTATATTATATCCATGTCTATTCACCTCCACTTCGGTGAATAATTACTCACTACCCACTTGTATCTTCCCTTAAATAAAGTGAGCCTGAGTGTTAGCAACAGTGGAAGCACGGCACAGCTAATAAAAAGGCTGAGTTTTCCAAGGAGAATATTCAGAAAAGTGAAAGCATAACACTTGTAGGATGTGGTTTTGAGAGATAAACTCCCAAGTTGGTATCTTGCAGCGATTATACTGGGCACTATGGCCACAAGGGTATATGGGTAGTGAGCTAATTACCCCTTGAATCTACCCTAAAATAAAGTGAACGCGAGTGTTAGTAGTCGTGGATAGCAGTTTTGGTCTTATTAGGCCTAACTATCGGCCCATGTAAGGCAATCCGGATCCGGCAAATGTTAGCCTGCGGAATCCGGCAAATTTTAGCCGGTGGAATCCGGCAAATTTTAGCCTGTGGAATCCGGCAAATTTTAGCCTGTGGAATCCGGCAAATTTTAGCCTGTGGAATCACGCAAATTTTAGCCTGTGGAATCCCAGAATCCAGGACTTTGGAATCCGGAATCCAGCATATGGAATCCAGAATCCAACCACTTTTGGACTGTGGAATCCGGAATCCACGGACATGGAACTCGGAATCCACAGTGTGGAATTCAGGATCCAAGGCTCTCTTGGATTACTTTACATAGGCCGATAATAAGCACATTAAGGCTAACAAACAGGCTCAGTTTCCCAAGGAAAACATCGAGTACAGTGACGCATAACGTCTATAGGATGTGGCTGCAAAGTACCAACTGGTGACTTTAACAAAAGCAAGTAAATAACTTTAGAGAGATTTTTTTTTATCTCAAAAACATATTTTAACGTTTGTTCCACACCAAATAATTTAAGTGCGAGGGCAGTGCAACCTCTATGGAAAATGGGGCCCCTAAGATGGCTGTGCACCTTCTGGAATACTTGATAAAACATTGTGCTTCTTGAAATAAAGCGCATTTTTTCATATGCCCTAGAATTAGAGCCAGAGGACAACAAATCAATTTTTTGGCCATTAGGAAGGCGGTTTCTTCTGCCAGAAATACATTTTAGCAGCAGAACTCTAAGGAAATTAGATCTAAGGCACGATAAAGAAGGAAACGTACAGCAGTTTCCTTCTGACCGGCATGAAATTGATCCAGCGCTGCCGTCTTTGTTTGAGCTCAAGGTGGAAATAAAAGCCCTGCACAGTCACGCCATATTGAAGTTTAGTCTAGTTGTCACAGCTGGAACGCAACACTTGATAACCATTGCTATTCAAATGTTTTTCCTCAAAAATAAAGGAATCTTGTACTTATAAATCGACAATTAAAAAGAATTGCCCAGGCTGTGTGTGACGTGCACTCAGAATCGTACCCATACCCCTATGAGCTAGTTCATGTAAAACAATGGCGGTAAATTTGAAGCCAAGACGGAAGAATTTTAAGAAAGTATCCAAATATTTTTTGGCGTGATTGTAACCATAGACGAGTTGGGATTCGGATTTTGCAAGCGGAACCAGACTAATTATGCCTAAATCGACATCGTGAATCGAAATACAAATAATGCCTCTCGGACTAATATAAATAAGCAAAACTGATTGTCGTTATATTTCCTGTTCTATCTTTTGCGACAGATGTTCTTATAATTACATTTTTTAACTGTGTATATCAATCAGCCATGAGGGGAAAAATTAAACGAAAGATAAACCAATAAACTGGCTTTAACCTACCACCACCTTGATAAATGAGGTCGCTTGGTGAGGGTTTCATTCCAAGTAGGGACTTAAACGTAGGAGATGTCGTGAAGGTCGGTAAGTTTTGTCTTGAGGACGTGGTTGGTTTTGTGCGTCTTCTTAGCATTCGCCTCTGAATCCAGTTTAAATTGCTGGACTGGGCAGAAACTGGTGTTGCTAAACTAAATACAACTGCGAAGATAAGGGGCCAACTTAAGAGCATGGTAGCTTTCAGCCGCATTAAGCTGCAAGAAAAAAAGGGACAAAGCCATCAGTAGCTAAAACGGACAAAGATTAAGCCGATTTTTTTTCTTGCTATAGGTGCAACGAGTCAAGGATTCCGCTCGTATTTTTTTCTCGTTCAGAAAAGGGTGATTAGTATATTTTTTCCAAGATTATGG
Source organism: Palythoa caribaeorum (assembly GCA_026546465.2). NCBI lineage: Eukaryota > Metazoa > Cnidaria > Anthozoa > Zoantharia > Sphenopidae > Palythoa > Palythoa caribaeorum. The sequence continues at coordinate 6,119 of JAOCNB020437800.1, forward strand.
GAAAGGAAATCTGATGTCTTTTGATAGTGATTTTAAAGCCGTTTTTTAAATTTAAACGCCTTTGAATTTGTGATTTACTTCTTTCGCAATGTCAAGCAACAATAGTTCTAATTGTGAGCAACATCAATCCACCTGTCAACGGGAGAATTCGTTGGCTGCGAGGTTTCGGCAGTTAAATTAATGTGGAAAATTGAGAAAGTTCTTTTGAGAAATATGAACAAGGAGTTATACTTATGGAGGTAAAGTACTGGTACAATGTTTGAAATTGGCGGATAGGTCAGTCTGCAGGTGGCCTAAACAATTGTACTCGAGACATCGAAAATTGTGCTGTGCAGTAGTTTAATTGTTTACATGGATCCAGCCGTCGGCAAGTAATTGTACGCAGTCAGAATAGTCTCAGAAGGATACGAATAACGGCGGTATTACAGGTGTTAGCTATCTTGATCTATCTTGGGTTTTGTGGAACATTTTACTGCCTAGATTGATACATTCTGACACTTCCTTTTTCCGCGGTACTCGAGAACATTGTGGTGCGTTGCATGGAGAGCATACAGACGTCAAGATTTCATACTCGTAACCTGACAATGCTGTAAGGTTCCAGTACTTAAAAGCAAATCCTTCAAGTATTGTGAGCTTATTTAAAATATGAAACTACGAGTTGAAACATCATATAAGAAATTGCATTTTTTGAAGCAAGTCAAATCTGTAAGCATTAGTCCTTCTTTGAACACCGTAAAATTCTACGTTAAATCCCTGGGCTTATATAACTTCATAAGGGTTTTTTGGTGTACTTATAAACGGGGAGAGGGAAGGGGAGAAGGCTTATATCTGGGTGGGCTTATAAGCGGAATAAAAAATATGTTTCGGAACGACGAGATAAAAAAGTATCAGAGAAACGAATTAAAGCTAACGTTAACATACCATTACATTTAGATTCATAATTATAATAAATTTATTGTGCGTCACAATAAACGGCGAAAACTGCCGGATTGTTGCTAGCTGTTTGCTCTGTTACTCCAAAACAATGGAGTTGAACAGTTGTGTTGGAAATAAACAGTGGAAAAAAACTCATAGCGTTGCTATATATACATGAACATTTCTTTCTTTGTATCATCATAAATATTGTTCTAAACTCCACAACCTCTTGTTTATGCCTATAACTTTCGATTAAAAATTTTGATGTTTAGAAAGAAACGCACTTATACAGTAGATGGGATTATAAACGGGGTAGGGGGCCTTTTATCCAGGTGGGCTTATGTTTTGAATAATATCTTCGCTGGCAAATGGATGGGCTTATATCCAGTGAGGCTTAAAACCGGGGAGGGGGGCTTTAACGTGGGATTTTACGCTAAGTGATTTTTCATTTACAAAGCACAATATGTGTTTTTTCGTTTTAAAAGTTGATATTCTAGTGTGTATTATCTGTGTAATATTTGTGTTATGCTAATGTTAAAGATAAATCTCCTCACTACTCCCTCCCCCTCCCCAAGGCATAAATGATAAATGTTCCCATACGTATTTTTAAAAGACAATGAAAAACTGTTTCTAAGTAGTTATTACCGTTACAGAGCTCTTGCAATTTACGTTTGCTTCGTTTTAATCCAATAAGCTAAAATTTTTGAGTAAGTGAAGGTTCGACTTATAAAGGTTTCCTGCTACCAATAGTTTTGTGACTGGAACTGAATTTGCCATACATTTGACTTGGCATTTGAAAAAATTTTTTTTTATTAAAAAGTGCGACGACTTTTTACTACGAAGTGCGATAGGTTTTTTATTACAAAGTTCGATAGGTTTATTACTAAGTGCGACAAGTATCACAAAGTGCGACGATTACTACAAAGTGCGACAGCACAAACGACCAGTTCCAAAATTCGAAATGTACTACGCTCTTTGCATTTTTATTTAAAGGGCGTCTGTAAATGAGTTGAGCGAAGAAATCCCTATTATCAATACTTTCTTCGCATCACAACGATCGAGCAAGAATTGAGCCTTGTGAGTCTAGAGTCCGAACTAATGAACCACGTACTTGAGCTGGCATCGAAAGGGATTGTGGGACGGACAATTTGTCCGGTCGGACAAACTGGCGCTGTCGAACAAGATGGATATAAATATCTCGAGATATTGGAGATCGACACCATTAAGCACAAAGAGATGAAAGAGCTTGTTCTCAAGGAGTATCGGCGGAGGCTAAAGAGATCTTTGAAATCTAGACTTAATGGGAAGAATGTCATTTTAGCAATAAACACATGGTCAGTCTGTATTTTACGTTATGGGGCTGGAATAATAGATTGGACAAAGGCAGAGCTAGATGAGATAGACAGAAAGACCCGAAAGACTTTGACTATGTATGATGCATGCAATCCAAACAGCAATGTAGATAGGTTATATGTTGCGAGAAAACAGGGTGGCAGAGGACTCATAGGAGAAAACAACTTGAGCTGGTATGTGAGGCATTAAAGATGTGGGAAGACAAGGTATTGTTGATATTGATAAGGCTCACGAACCAGAGAAAGTACGGAGAGGGGTATACCGTCAGCACAAACAAAGATCGTTAGAGAAGAAACTACATGGGAAAATGGTGTCAGAAGTAAGTGGGAGCATCATGGATGATGGGAGAAGGTGGTTGTGGGTTCAGAAGGATAGGCTCAAAAAAGAGACTGAGGACACTATATTTGCAGCACAAGAACAGGCAATAAGAACTAATGCCATAAACAGTGCATAGATAAACAGGATGTGTCACCGTTATGTAGGATGTGTAGCAAAAAGCCTGAGACCATGGCCCACATCACAGCCGAATGCTAGCAATTGGCTGGCCACGAGTACAAACTTTGGCGACACAACAAGGTTGTACAGGTACTGTATTGGCATGTGTGCGATGTTTATGGGTTTGAAAGGGCTGAAAGGTGGTATGACCAGACACCGGAACCGGTACTTGAGAATGATGGGCATAAGATTTTTTGGGATTTTCCGATCCAGACTGACCACCAGCTGGAGTGTAATCGGCCAGATCTTGTTGTCCTTGACAGGAAAGCAAGGGATTGCGTCATTCTTGATGTAGCGTGCCCTTTCAATACTCGGATAATCCAGAAAGAGAATGAAAAGGTAGAACAGTACCAAGATCTAAAGAGGGACATTAAGAGGCTTTGGAAGCTTAAGACAGTTGGCGTTGTCCCTATAGTTATTGGCGCCCAAGGAACGATTAGCCATCGATTTCAAGACTGGCTATCTAAGGGCAAGATCAAATGCCCAGTTTTTGTGGCTAAGGCTGTAGCCACAAAAACTGACAAATCATATTAGAAATAATCAAAATTAAAAATAAACACGAACTTACCAGTCAGTCTAAGATTCAGATTCATCGTGGCTCGACGGCCTGGGCGCTGCGATTGGAGGCAAGCGTTTAGCCAAAGGTCTGGCAGGAGGATGAGGCTTAGTTTTAGCATCGGTCGGGCCAGGGTGGTGGAAAAGCGGTGGAAGTGGTTTAGACGTGGGGCTGACAGGAGGTTTTGGTGCGACTCGTTTTGGTTGCGAGACAGCAGCTCTTTCTAGTTTCTGGTTGTACGTCTGAGCAGGCTCCCTACAAAGTGAGAACCCCGAATCTGGTGTTGGCTCCGACCTGACGGTTTGGCCACCAGGAGGTTTGGGAGGAGGTAATAATGGTTTTCTTACTTGTGGTTTCTGTGGTGTCGTTATTCCGTCCCCTCCGGACGATCTTAGTGATACAGGGTTTACCTGCGTATTGTCCGGTGTGCTTGGTGAGGTAGGAGAACGTCTTTCGGTAGGAAATCGAGGCGGTAAAACAGGTTTGGGGGGCTTGATTCCTGGTTTTAAGGGCAATTGCTCGTATGGCGTAGGCGATTGACTACCAGACGACTTTCTTCTCTGCGGAGGCCTTGGTGCTGGAAGCTTGAGAGCTAACTTTGGTTGAGGAACTACTCTTGGCTTGGCATTTCTAACAAAACAAACAGCAGTTACTATGCAAAAGATATCAATTATTAAAAATATTTTTTTCATAAACATCTTGAATAACAACTTAAATAAATTGATTAAAAAGAAATATATGTGTCCCATCACAATAATCGAAATTTCGGTCTTGCACCCGAAACTCTAACATTTCAAAATTTGTTTCTTTTGTTGACGTATATAAGGTACAGTTACAAAAAAAGTGGTTGATCTCCGGTGTAATAACCAAGGGTTAGGGTTAGGGTTAAGATTAGGTTATTTCAGTAGTTTTGTGGGTAGTGTATCCTGTGACGTCAGCTGTGGTTATTACACCGGAGATGAACGAAGGAAGTATGATGATGTAAAATTTTCGAGACATTGACAAATTAAGTATTTTACGATTACCAAGTCCAATAATTGTTTTATCATTCGATTACTGAATTTGCTCTTTCTATTTTTATAGGTCTGTTTAGTCACAGTCGGTTTTCTTCAGTTGTCAATGAGAAAATTTATGCTGTGTCAAAACTACTCGCGAGCAGCAGTAACATACTTGCAGACGGTAACGCGCATGAGCAGTATCATATTTGTAGGCAATTATTTATAAGTTATGTGTATGGCCCTGGTCCAATGAGAAAGAAGTTAAAGTTCCATCGAATGATAATTCCTCTTCTAGTCCTTGTTATTCTGTCCCACGATCACTATGTTCTGTGACCTTCTGGTCTTCTTACCTGCTTTTGGCAGTCCTACCCTCTTCAGGTGAATAATGTTGGTCTAATGTCTGATGTATTTACTATGTATTTGTTTCTCCCTTGAATGTGGTAGCGGTGTTTATGGTTTTAATCCTACGTGATCTTGACGTCTAGTCTCTCTCTATATGTTACTCACTCATATTAAGACTTTATCATGAAGAAAATTCCGTACCTTGAAAAGAGTGGGTTCTTTATCCTGATCTCTCCTTCGTCACTAAAAGTAAAGTTTCATATTAGTGTGAAGGGAAAACTACGCACACTAGTCGATTTGAAAAACTAACACGATGGTGCAAGGAAGAACTCGAGATTTAGTGCACATGACGAGTTTTCTCGTTTGGGAAGAGAATTTCCTTTTCCTTCCTTTTAATTCTATCTACTTCAAACAGGAGCCATGAATAGGAGGTTCCATATGAACCATATGCTTGAGTCAACCTTTGCGCGTTTCTTTATTTTAAGAACTACGTTTTCAGATTGAGGCTCAATTAAATTTAAAATTTGACACATTTTTCAACTGTGTAAAAAGTTTCACAAATGTTTCACATGAATTTTACACGAGTTTCACACCAATGCATCCTGATTTGGGCATTCTGAACAGTGCGCGTGAATCTAGGCCACCCGCAGCGTTCTAAGAATAAAAAATACGTGCAAAGGTTGACTCAAATTTATAGTTTGGGAGCTGGAAGCTTCTATTCATGGGCTCCTACTTCAATACAGAAGATTTTCACAGACCGTGCAGTGCTGGTGTTAGTTACAAAAGGTTAGGTGCTACCTTAGGGTTTACCCATTGTGTTCTTTGTTATTGTGCTTTTAAGTTCAATTTCCTTAGATTTTATTATTACATTACTGCATATAGGAAATAAAGAAATCCAATCTAAACCGGAATAGAGGATAGTTATGCCTTTTTGTGATTTTTATCACTTTGTATTTGCGTTCGACAAAGGAGAACGCATACTAATTTTGTCCTTGCCCGCGGGCTCAGGCTAGCTGCCAACCTCTGTTGAACAGTTTTCGTTTGGCTGACGATGTATCCCAAAATTCCTCGATATCGGCCTTGATTGCGGTCATGGTGGTTCTGTGACTAATAAATAACATACCGTTGGACGGTTTTAGAAGTCGCTATTTCCAGATTTATTTTCGAATTTGTTTATTGTGTGAAGTTTTTTGGAGGTGAGTAAAAGTTTTTGATTGATTTATTGTGTAGAAATATGGGTCTCAACAATTTCCGTGCAAACATTTGCATATCAGCGAACAATGACCAAACAATAGCCTTATTGCATTCAACGGATGTGTACTAGACTGAAACGCGTCGAACGCCATTCACAAATCGGTGGTTATATCTAGTTGTAGGTTTATTTTAGTTCCAACTTTGCATCAGGATTTTTACGAGCCATTATACGTTGATAGTCGAAAGTTGACATGGAGTAAAGCAACCATTTTTTACAATTAATCGTACATCACGAACTCCTTCCGTCTTTCTGTACTTGATCCGTTTTAAGAGTTGTTAAAGCTAAAGCTATAAGGATCAGAATAAAGTCGAAATAAACGTTTGAGTCACTAAGGATCGCAGCTCGGGGAATCTCAAACTCCGAAGTTAACCACATGAGCTACGCTTTTATTTTTACGCCAACAGCCTATTCTCCTGTTAAAGGAAAGCTCCATTCGAAAACTATTTTTTATTTGTTTAAAGATAGTCTAGCTAGATGAAAGCCGAGGGAGCCGCCATCTTTGCGCCCGCGATCTAATCCGTCACGTCACTACGTTAAATTGCAATTCATTATCGAAGAAATGCAAGCTTTTTGTAAAGTTGATTAAAAAGAAAAACGTTTTTATTCTAATGGATAATTTGACGAAAAATGCAACGATGCAACGAATGAAACATTTTGAACAAGGCAACGAACTGATTCTTTTAACATTTTGACGTTGTGACGTCAGACGTCAGTGCAATACGGCCGCCCCAATGGGATTGTCAAGCTCTTTTTTATTCATTTTTGCAGAACATGAACAAGCGAGTCGTTTTAGAAAGTAAATTTCTGGAAGCCCAAACAGATGCAGTTTAACATATAAAAAATTAATATTGGAGTGGAGTTTCCCTTTAAGAAAGCTAGTCGTTTTTAAAGTAAATTAATTGCTGTTTCTCTATTTTTATTCAGTGAAGAGTTCTACAATATACAAAATGATCATCGACCTGCATGTCAGCTATAATAATAATAATGATAGCTATAATAAAATTAAAAATAGTAATAACAATTCCTAGACCTATAAATATAAAATTACAGAAATATCAAAGGAAATGATAATTTTTAAGAAAAACACAACAATCTTTAAACTTGCAAACATGTTTTGGCAAACCTTTGCCTTCCCCGGTGCGAAAATGGACAAACTGAATTGATAAACGTATACTGATAAAGAACTAGAATAATTATACTAGATAATAAACAATAGTACAAAAGAAATCCGTGAAAATTATAAGGAAAGTTTTAAATTAACATACTTGACCTGTTGAGTTGAGAGTGGGTTTCATAGAACTAATGTAGATAGCTTCTTTAATTTTGAGTTCAGGTTCTAGTTTGAGTTGAGGCTTGCGATAAGATGCTGAAACAACTGGAAGAACTTAAAAAACGACATTTATCAGAAGCAAAGGAAATATTTACCTACCATATAATTATAAATAGACTAAAAAGCTAATTTGAAAAGATGCTACATTGCTGAATTTCAATTGGTATTCCATTTACTTAGCTTACCTCAGGGAATCATATGCATTTTCGAGGCCATCATTCTTTTCCCGAGTGTAGATATTTGTTACAGGAGCTTGAGCTTCGCTGTAGGCAAAATGAGATAAAATGAATGGAATAATGTAAAACAAATCTGAAACTAACATTTAACACAAGGCTTTGGTTAAATCATAAAAAATGTTAATTTAAAATTTCTTAATTTTTTTAAAAGAGAGAAAGTATTAGCTTCTAGCTATTTAATTTACACTTTATTTTTTGTGAAATCGTTTTCACACGTCCACACGAACTAAACGCCAAAACCATTGATAAACAATTGGCATTCAGTGATTCACAATCAGACAGCTCAACAAACGAGTGTACACCATCTTGGAAACATACTCGATAAGGGAGACTGGCGCTCACTCGTGACGTCAGCGTTTCGAATTGTTTACGAAAGTATTCCTTTACTTCCACACGAGGAATGGTAAACGGTGTCCTGAAAACTATCTATTTTGGAAACCGTTTTCGAAAGTATGCGCTTACAGTGAGCGTTTTCGTCGTTTTCGTACGGACGGAAGGCCTAAACGCATAAAAAAGTATACGTTTACAAACTTTAATGCATACGTGTGGCGGGGTCATAGTTACGGATATAGACGAAAAAAGGATTACATCATGTGTAACAAAAGGCCTGAAGTAAAAAGAAAGACCCGCTTTGTAAGCAGACCTAATCTAACTGAGCGCTGCATCGGTATCGCAAAGGTCTCTAAATGGAACCACGTTGAATCCGGATTTTTTTTAGGCTTTCCTAAATTACGTTTGTAACCGCGAAGATCGTATCAAAATGTCATACCTCTTTCTTTGTTGCAATATCATTGTTGCACCTATCTTAAAACAATTTTTACCTACCCCGACTCTTCGTGGTATGTAACTCGATTCAGAGTGGCTGAATTATCATATGAGTTCCATTGCGCCGACTTGGATTCCTCCTTCACATCCGTCCACGCCTCCGGCTTCGGTGAACAGCTGGAAAGATACTAAAGTGATCAGTGACGCAACAATCTGGGCCCAGTCTACGCATTGCCGCTTAACAGCCGTTAAATTGACCGAGCGGAAACTGGTGTCTACACGCAGGCTAAGTTGTCCAAACGATTAGCACTAACGGCCAAGGTTTAGATTTGAACCGATCCTTCTGTTGCTGAAACTTTAATTCCTTAGAAAATATGAACAGTATTTTATATGCAGTGTAGATATTTAGTGAAGATAAGCTTCTAAACTTGGGTAAAAGTAAACCCACTTTTGAACAACCCAGACTTGAAAGTTTGGCCGGTTAGATTTTTATGCTGCATTGAGTTACATAATACCTATGCTATGTACACGGTTTCTTTTTATAAGAACCAGTAAATTTTTCCGAGGCTCATTCTTCATAATTTTTTGGCGACTTCAGCCTCGATTTGTTCTTAAGTTGTTCTTATTTCTGTGAGCGGCTTTTATTGAAGAAAAAACAAAATAAAACAAGGTATTGGAAAATGAAACGCCTTG
>JAOCNB020438528.1:0-15056 GCA_026546465.2 Palythoa caribaeorum
CGGGCCTCATTTTTCAATTCAATCAATTTTAAATATTCGTACCCAGTCCCCTGCTCGTTTAGGTAAAGGCTAATAGGGGAAGTTGAACGTTGCTAGTTATTCTCTCCTGGCTTTGTCTACTACTATGTTTGGATCAAGATGCATAGGGGAAGATGAACGCTCCTAGTGATTCGCTCCTTGCTTTGTCTCCTGCTGTGTTTGCGTGAAGGTGAATTAGGGAAGATGAGCGCTCTTATTGATAGCTAGAATCCTATACAAACCTAAGTTGCCCATTGGAGTCGGCGCTTATCTCTGATTTCTGTAACCAACGTTAAATGGATGAGAGTCATTGATTTCCCATGGACGGGATACTAATCCATCACAGATTAGTTCCAGAAGAAGCTGGTACTCGCTTATACAGCGGATGAGATTCACTCACTCCCCCTGGACGGGACACTAACCCGTCGCAGGTTAGCCCCCAGCGGAAACTGGTACTCATTTTACCGACCTCGTAAGGATGGAAAGCTTAGTGAACTTTGGCAGGAAAGAAAGTCACAAACCTGGTTCCCAAAGCTTTTTCTTTGAGAACGAGGTCCAAGGAAGGTCATACAAATGTTCAACACCTAGCTGAGCCGGGGTTTCAACATGGGATCTTTTGTTTAGGAGGCAGAGATTACACTGTGCCAACCACACCACTGCATCCTACAGATAGGATTCTGCTTATACTTAGTAGAACCTGTGTCTATTTCATTTGCATCTCTGTACTACCAGCTCCTTAGTAGAACCTGTGTCTATTTCATTTGTATCTCTGCACTACCAGCTCCTTGGGTTTCTTGATCTCGGCCCTCTAACGTCATGCGAGAAGGGGAAATCAAAGAAGTCGAAGACCACAGAGTGGCATGAGTTTGAGCTGAAAACAGATGATGGAAAGAAGTATCATTTTAGGGTAAGAACGTCTCAATTTGCCAGTCCATCTACTTAAATAGTTTATTTTTGACAAATAATTCCCAGCTCTGGGTTGTTCAAAGGCTAGTTAACTTTCACCCTGGGTTAAGCCAGGATTCAAACAGCGATTTCTTCTTTGAAGAATGATTTGCGGTTCTTTTAAAATACTGTTTAGAATTTCCAAGTAAACGATTTGCAAATCCCAAAGCTACAGCTAGAATCAGTCTCTATAAGGTTAGGAAACATGAACGTGTGTTAAGATTTAACCCTGGGTTAATGCTCATGTGTGGGAAAAAACCAGTGTTGAAGTTCATCATAATTAAGACTTTGTATGGGAAGAAATATTTGAAATCTTGGAAATTCTTCAACAAATAGCAGAAATGAATTTTCTTACGGCAGTTGTGTGTTTAATGTTTGTTTTCAGCGTAGTTTTAGTAATTTGGAGACGGCTAACAGGAACTCCGACCGCAAAACCTTTGTTAAACGTCTCCAAATTACTAGAAATACGCTGAGACAAATTTAAACCCACAACTGACTTAAATAACCCCATTTCTGCTATTTGTAAATATTTCGTCCCATACAGCTGTGTTTCAAGAGTTGTAAAATTCCTTTTTTTCAATACATTGAGCCCGAAGTAGATTTTGGTCAGCGGAGAGTTCATCAACAGGGAGCCCCTCGGAATTCATTCCGTCTTCATGGAGAAATTTCAAAAAGATAACCAGAAGCCTGGGATTTATTCATTGACAATTATTCAAAAGAACAGACTGATGAAATACTGTAACACCTTTGATTATATTTGGGATAACAGATTTAAAATGAACAAACAGCTTCGTTGTATTTTTATTCAATTTAATATATTTAATCTTTTTTTTAAAATTTTAATTAGCTCAATATTTAGTATAACTGCAATCCAATGCTCTCAAATATAATCTTCTGTTTCCTTTGAAGGCCGGTTCCGAAATCCATCGCGAGCAGTGGGTTTACGTTATTGGTCGAGCGGCCAAGGTTTGTAGCTTTGCTATCTGTTTCAACCCACGGAAACTACAGTAACTGTTGAGAATTTAGAATATGTAACGTCGTATAATTGACAAAATAGTGAGGAGCTGGTGTTCTTTGTTCCAACACTGACGCTGCAGTTAAAGTGGGGCAGTACTTACAAATTGCGACAAATGATAATCAGTTTCAAAGTGCAAAATGTTTTAATTCTACAAAATCAAGACAGGTTTACTACAAAGTGCGATAAAGTTTCTTAGAATTTGCGATAGTTATTGCAAAATACAATAGTTATTACAATGAGAAGATAACAGGTTTACTACAAAGTGCGACCAACCTTACAAAGCGCGATAAAATTTGCTAGAATTTTCATCAGTTATTGCAAAATACAACAGTTATTACAATGAGAAGATAACAGTTTTAAATGAAATAATCATGTGATATAATTGCCTTGCAATTTGTTACAGCAAATGCCTCCAGGTCCCTTACCGGGAGAGCCTGGATTCGAAGCAGCTGTGACGACTCCGCCTGCAAAGGGCGAAGGTGAGTGGAATGACCTTTGGTTTTCACATGTGGCTTGTTGCGTCATGATATCATTTTAGTATATACCATACAAGTGAATAGTACTTTTCTTGCACGCTAATTGCTCAGCTCGGAGGTGATTAGCCAAGTATTATTCACCTCTGAGCTGCCGAAGAGAAAATTCTTTCAATGAACGAGGAGGCTGTACCAAAAAACACAAAACGGTAACAAAGTAACAGCATATTCATACAATTGTTCATCTCAGTGTCGGTTAAAGTGGTGGATATTTACCTTGCCGCTTCGAGGATCGGTAAATATTCACCGCTATTCATATCATCATATTATTGCGATCCCGTACAACCGACCTGAAATTGCATCCAACCAAATACTTTCCAATTTTCTACACGATCCCGCATAATTCACGTTGATAACAAAACATAAAGGTAAAAATGATTTCAAATTAAGGTAAAATGAAAGCAAAAGTAAGCATACTTTTTTTACTTCCATTTTCTGCTTTCCCTCCTTGACGTAGTTTAATACCATTTTTACCTAGTAATCATTTTTTTTGTGCTGCACATGAAAATGATAAGACGTCACACCTTATATTGGCGTTTATCTTATTACGTACCAATCGAAAAATTAAAACTAGCTTCGTCTACTACGGTTTTTTAATGGTGAACACGGTGCAGTAGAACGATCTTAGTAAAGGGCTAATTGTTTTGTCTACTGCTGGGTTTGGGTGAAGGTGAACTGGGGAAATAGAACGCCTCTAAGTAATGGACTCCTGGTTTTATCTACTACTGTGTTGGAAACAAGGTGAATAGGGGAAGATGAACGCTCCTAGTAATGGGCTCCTGGCTTTGTCTTCTGTTGTGTTGGGAACAAGGTGAAGAGGGGAAGATGAACGCTCCTAGTAATGGGCTCTTGGCTTTGTCTTCTGTTGTGTTAGGAACAAGGTGAAGAGGGGAAGATGAACGCTCCTAGTAATAGGCTCCTGGCTCTGTCTACTACTGTGTTGAGGTCAAGGTGGATAGGGGAAGATGAACAACTCTAGTAATGGGCTCCTGGCTCTGTCTTCTGTTGTGTTGGGAACAAGGTGAAGAGGGGAAGATGAACGCTCCTAGGAATGTGCTCCTGGCTTTGTCTACTACTGTGTTTGGGTAGAATTGAATAAGGGTGAACGTTCCAAGTAACTGGGACCTGGGGTTTTTGCTAATTAGCTTACGAAAGTTCCTCTGCCTGCAGAACTGCCGGATGACGTTATCAACAACCTTGTGCGAAAACAAGGACGAGGTTTGTCGTTTAATACTCACGTAAGGAAGATAAGCGGTCAGCAGGAGCAAGTTGACCAACAGGTTGGTTACTATAGCAACTACTACTCATACCATATTTAGTAGGGTTAAACGGGTTTTTTTTTTCATTATGGCTGTCGTTATTATTGTCATGGTTTTATTCTTTCCGGAGGTCTTTTCGCCACTGTCAGACAGTTTTTCGTTTTCTCTAGTAGAAACATTTTCTTTCTAAGCTATCTCTAATTAGGAATTTATTCAGGGATATTTATGAAATTAGGCGAAGATAAAGAACTCGCACAAAACAGAGCCCCTGATGGAAATCCAACCCATGAAGAAAGGTCGTGGGTTTGATCCCCATAAGGATCTGGATTTTCTGCGAGTTCTTTGTCTCCGTATATTTCATATGTGTTATGCATTTACTGTTTGTTGTTATATTAATACCGATACTTATTTTTCACTCCTTGAAAACTCCTTGAATTAAAGTGACTAAATCGGAAAAATAGATAATTATCAGTTAGAAAGGCTTTTGACAGTGAAAACAAAATGTCGTTCATTTTATTGAAATAGCATGTTTGGTTCCCGAAATATTAACGTCTTTATATATGCGGATTAGGCAAGCTGTAACGTTGAAAGCAGAACAGAAAACGGAGTAAAATCACAAAACATTAGTTATTTCCTGAAACAAATGTTTGCCAATTTTCAAATTTCAAGTTCGGACCATTTTAAATTCTGGTTTCGACGTCACAGCTTTCCTAATTTGCATACTGAAAAAACGTTGATATCTCGGGAACCAAGCAAGTTATTTCAATAAAATAGACGATATTTTTCTTCATTTTCAAAAGCCTTTCTAACTGTTAATTTTTTATTTTTCCGAATGATTATGTTTTTCAAGAGCGCTTAAAAGAGACTCAAATTTTAGAAATTCATCTCAGAATCCTTAAAAACTCCTTGAAATTTCAACTCATCTTAACAACTTTTGGATCACACATTGGCGTTTAAAGTACAATGCTCTTGTAATACGCTGCTTACTTGAGACCTTTTAAAAATATATATGCGAGACTACGCATAAAGAAAGTTTCGTTCTTGTAATACCACTTCAAGTAACGTTGTATGAGTGTCATAGAAAGCACATTTTATAACGTAATATCACTGACAAGAATCCTCGAAAAATCACTGTCAAGGCCTTGAATACTCCTTGAAAACTCCTTAATTTTTTCATTATTACCTTGGCACGAACCCTCTTGAAATTAACTAGATTAAATTAGACTAAAACCGAAAGTTGGGATGGTGCGAATATTTTATGACATATTTTACCAATCCAGGTAGAAATTTTAAAACTACTTTAGTTTTTAGGATCTCTTTGAACTCAAACGTGATTGCCTGTTCATCTTACAGACGGCGCCCACCAACAAGGAGGGATTTCCAATTTATGACGATTTACCCAAGGAGCAGTAAGTTCCTTTTCTCTGTAAACTGATTATCTGGACCTGGGCTCTTAACACGCTTGGAACTGGAATGTTACTGAACTACAAAATCTATTTCCATCATTTTGGCTTGTCGGCGAAAAATTTTGCACTGTTTTAAAAGCCATTCCTGTTTTAATGCTATTGCCACTGCGTGGCAGTTAAGAACTTTTGATCTTTTTTAACTTTAAGTTATTTTTACTATTATTGCTAGGACTTTTGACTCTGTAACTGCTGTTGATAATACTTTATTCCTCTTTTCTCTCTTCCTCTCAGTCCCTCTTTCTCTTTTCCTTTTCCTTCTTTTTCTTTTTCTCCTTCTTCTTGTTTCTATTATTATGGTTGTTATTCTTTCGTTTATTGCAAGCATTAAATACTGGAGGCCGCAAAGCACTATGGTAATTGCTCAACGAGCCAACTACTGATGTAGCAAAAAGTTAATAACGCTGCTCTTCTTTTTGTTGCTACTTTTGCTAATTATTGCCATTTCATTTTCACATAATAATATCAGATGGTTTATGAAGAATATATCCCGTTCTGATGCGGAGAATCTTCTTGAGAGTCAGCCAACGGGAATCTACATTGTTCGTGCGAGTGAGACAGACAATCGCCCAGGATCGTACACTCTCTCCGTCAGGTAAACAAGTTTTATGTGAAATAGGTTCCGGGGTGGGGACTCCTATGTAAAACATTTGGAGGTACTTGACCTATTTTTTAGGGTCAAACAATACAACGAATTTCAAAGTTACAGCAATTTTCGGCCTCTATTTTCATTTAAATTAAAAGCTGAAGTAAACAGAAGTACACATTTTACAATAAAGGGTTCTTAAAAGCCCTAAAATTTCAAATGAAATAATTTGTACGAAACCTGATTTTCGCAGACACTCAGCGCGTGTCAAGCACCACAGAATTGAGACAAACGAAAATGGGAAACTGGTCATCAAGGGTCATGAAGTAAGTAAATTTTAATGTTTGTTTTAAACTTTTTCGGATATCTTGTAGTGATTTGTGTGTTTCATTTTCTTCATTACATGACACTTTTGACAATTTTAATTCCATATACTCCGCAAGCGTCATTTTTTTTATAATTTAAACACTTACATTTCGTAAATTCTTAATTCCTTCTGTAAGAAATGCTACGTCCAACAAGCAATAGCGAAACCTTTGTCTAAAACCTCAAATTAAGAACAGGTATACTCAGAAACAAAATGGACATCCTGATAAAAATAATACTGAAATTAGCTTGTGTAAGGTTGAAAGGTAAAGTTGGATTTATTTTTCCTAGCACCGAACATTTGGCGATTTAGCGACTCTTGTTGAGTTCTTTGTTAGGACACAGAAAGACGTGAAAATGGTGCCGTATTCTCCTACACAAGGTAGGTTTAACATTTGGCCGCCACATGGTTCTCATAACACTCCTCTGTGATTGACAGTAGAATAATGGGCAACACCTTAAAACAAAACTGCTACTGAAAACTCTCCTTCCAAGTACAATAATTTTCTATGTCCCTTGTTTCTGGATTCCACATTTGAGACTGGATTCTGAATTCTCTTAAGACTTAACTGGATTCCAGATTTCTTTAACTGAATTCCAGATTTCCTTGACTGAAATCTG
Organism: Palythoa caribaeorum; assembly: GCA_026546465.2. NCBI lineage: Eukaryota > Metazoa > Cnidaria > Anthozoa > Zoantharia > Sphenopidae > Palythoa > Palythoa caribaeorum. The sequence goes on from JAOCNB020438528.1 coordinate 6,810, forward strand.
AATTTCCTTGACTGAAATCTGGATTCTCTTAACTTGGTTTTAGATTTCCTTAGCTAAATTCCAGATTACCTTGACCGAATTCTATATTCTCTTGACCTCTTATATTGCTTTAGAGTATCATAGTTGAATGAAGTAACATAGCTTTAAAAAAATGAAAATTATTTTCGTTGTTTGGTGTCGTCTGAATTAGCCTTCTAAACATTCTCTTTTGTGAAAATTGAAATGCCGCAGAACAATAGGAGTTTGTCCACTTCTCATTCGAATAGATAATTAAAAAAATATATTATGTTTATTTATTCTAAGTTTGTTATACTCTGCTTTACAGAAATCCCTGATGAAAACTACATGCCCATGGATGGTAAGAAATGTTTTGCTTTTAATTTGTTGTTTCCAGTTAAAGCGTCCAATTTTCGTTTTGTCTTTTCGTTTTTCTATTTCTTCTTTGGATATTGTTTTTTGGGCATTCTCTGTGCCGTTAACAAGATACATTTAAGAGCACTTTCGATAAACCGGCGACACCCTTCAAAATTTGGAGTTTCTTTATATTTCATCCAAATAATCTCTTTTGTTAAAGATAGATTAAGGTCAGGAGTGCAAGATAAAAATATTCAAATTGCTATTGGAATAAATCGAAAAATTAAATAAACTGAACAATTTTTTCGACTTGTTATTAACTCTTTGCTCAACAGAGACGAAACAATTGTTCTTGGACCGGAATCTATGCATTCAAAATTTGATAATGCATATCTAATTTCCGGTTGAGTATTAGATGAATAATAAATAATACACTGTAACGTCATACTCGAAAAGAAAATTTACCAGAAAAAAACTTTCAAATAAGATTAACACGGGTAAATATCGGCATTGTTAACGAGTCCTAGAACTAGTTTGCAGTGTTTCATAAGTTCATAATAAGCTCATAATAGTGTTTACTTTGTCAAGGAGAACCAGGAATAAAAGAAGAGGAGTACACGGTTATGGGTAAGCTGAGGGTAGATCGATCATTTTATAAAACAAGAATGACAAGAACATTTCTAAGGCTCCGTTATTATGGAGAAAAGTTTCAAATTTAGGGCGTGCATATCTGGGGAGAATTATGTTAGGAGAAATTATCAAGTGCTAATTTTTCGCTTTAAGTCCAGTCTAGAACATTTAGACTTTTTCCGGACATTTCCTTATTTTTAAATTCTCCTTGATAGTTTATCTGTTTTGAAATGCTAAGTACATGCTCCAATGTTTTTAAAAAAACTGAAAAGAGCGGTTAGAAATGTTCTTATGAACTTACACGTATCTCAATCTATGTGCCGATTGTTTTTGGCTTGTTATTCATTTTGGGCAAATCTCGGCCTGGGGGCTCTATTGTTCTTGTAAAAAAAAGTGTTTACATTGGAATGTTATTAGCATTGAGGTGCCTTCCTTGATTTTTTAATTCACCTCGTCGGGTTAAGACAACTTATGTCGTGTGCTTGTCTTTATTTTTCTTCTTCGAACGAAATGAGTTGTAGTTTTGCGGTGATAGAAAGCAATAGTTATGAAGCTAAGATTTTTGTTAGTGCAAACCTAAAGGATGTTAACGTTGATTGGCCTTTGGCAGACAAAAGCGCTTACTAGTTTTGTTTTTTAAAACCAACCTGCAGATGGTAATGTCAGGACAGTGGGCGATGGATGTGAAGAACAAAAGGGAAGCATTCACGAGGACGCTGGTAACACAACGATATTTGACTTTACAATCTCGTTTTTAAGCTCTGTTTTATGTTCATAACCAACATTGGTATAAAATTGTTTTATCTGTCTTTCTCGTTATTATATGATTGTGGGCTGCGTTGTTCAAAGTCTGGTTAGTTTCAACCCATTAATCAAGCAGCAACTTCATCTCTAACGAATGATTTACGGCCCTTAAAAAATATTGCTCATAATTTCAAAGTAAACCGTTTGCTAATTCCAAAATTACAGCTTAAATCAATCTCTGTAAGGTTGGAAACAAGAACATTGCAGGGGCGTCGGCACGGATGGGGGGGCAAGGGGGGCCGTCGCTCCCCCAAAAATGAGATTGGGGGCCCCCAAAATCATGTTGAAGTCCTTGATTATTTACGTAAAACCAAAATTTAGATCTCAAAATGCAGGAAACAGCGTCTCAGAGGGGTTAGAAATTCAAAATTTCCCGGGGGAGCATGCCCCCGGACCCCCTAGTTTGCTCGCGCCTGCGGCGCTCGGTTATCTTGCCCCCCCAATCAAAAATTGCTGCCGGGGCCTCTGCATAGGTTAACAATTTAACCCTGGGTTGGTGTTAATCAGCTTTTGAGCGAGTGCATGGGTCATGGTTGTTAATATTATTGCTGAATTTCTCAATGTCATTACCAATATTGGTGTCTTCAGCGTTATCATTGTCGTTGTTTTTATCATTGATGTTGTTATAGTTGTCACTGCCAAAGTCATTGTCGTTGTAGTTATCATTATCTTTATTGTTGTTTTTATTATTGAAGTTGTTTATATCATTATTATTGCCGATATAATTGTCGTTATCGTTATTATTACCGTTGTTTTTATCACAAACGTTGTTATCATTGTCATTACCGAAATCATTATTATTCGCAATATAGTTGCCGTTATCATTGCCCTTGTTTTTGTTATTGACTTTGTTGATGTCATTTCTATTGCCGATATCGTTATCGTTATCTTTGCTGTTATATGAGTGTTGTTATTGTTATTACTCACCATCTTATTACTTCTTTCAAAGGTTATTTAGTCCCTGACATGTCGCTAATGAGCCTCAAGGACCGAGGTAATACCCTGTAGACCAAAGTTTAATTTTTTAGTTACAACAACCACTAATTTCAGTATCTGCATCGTTTTGTTGTCGCACTACGTCCCTCGAATTTACCAATTTAGGAAATCTTACCTTTTTATTCAGCTGTCAAAAACATGTCAAGTCATGTACTGTGTTACTTTGCTATGACCCCTGATTGGCTGTATAACATCTCGTGTCTTGTCTTTGCTGTGCCTTCTGATTGGCTGCATATCATCTCGCGTCTAGTCTTTGCTATGCCGTCTAATTGGCTGCATATCATCTCGCGTCTAGTCTTTGCTATGCCGTCTAATTGGTTGTATATCATCTCGTGTCCTCCTGATGTTGTATAATACTCGTGCCTTGTTTTCGCTGTGCTTCCTGAATGGTTAGATATCATCTCATGCTCTGTCTTCATCATGCTATCTGATTGGTTATATCGTGAAATATTTCGAAAGAATGAAAAGCGACATAGCTTTTAATTTATATGTAAATAAAAACACCTCCGGATGCCTCCTATCTAGTAAACGCTCCGTTTTAAATTGTAAACGTTAGCAAACTGCTCGGTTTTTAATGGGTAGGTTATGATAATCTTCTGTACTAACATTTGAGCAAGGGCTGATATCCGGTGTCTGTAGTGTTAGACTCCCCCGGGACACTAATCTATTGCAGGTTAGCCCCCTACAGAAGCTGGTACTCATTTTACTGATCTAGTAAGGATGGAAACCTAAGTCAACTTTCATGGAAAGAAAGATCGCACAAATGTTAAACACTCGGCTGAGGCGCGATTTGAACCTGGGACCTTTTGACTAGAAGTCAGAGAACTTACCACTTCTCCAACTACGCCGCCTTTACATTTCTTTCTAACAAGAATATATAAAACAATATCAAATAATTAAATATAAAAACAGATAATGAAGAAAAGAGCTAAGAAAATTAGATGATGCAAGTTAAGTACTACTTTATTTTCCTCGGCAGGTCGATCGAAGTGGGAAGATCACACATATGTTAATATTCCACTCCCGCAGCAGACGCAAGGTAAATACTTTGCTTTATTTTTCGTCATGTATTGCTCATTGCTGTCGCCTCAAAACTCTGCGATCCAAGAAACGAATCACGAGTTTCTTACTGGGGTTGAGTTTTAGTCGGTTTTGCTGTGTTTATAAGATTGGTAGCAGAAAATTACAACATACTAGTTGTGGTGTTGACTCTGAGGTCTTACACCGTCTGGGTAGCCCAGTTGGTCAGGTACTAGTCTGCAGTGCAGGCTATTCGAAATCAAGTCCCGGTGGACCTTCACTCAGGATCCTCAGACAGCTGAAGAGTAGGTGCTTCACTTGTTGTAACATCCGCAAATTGTTGGACCTTTGCATCGATAATCTTCGTTTATAGGGATCCAACCAATGGTTCAGAAGTTGAGATTTTCTAGGATAAGGTTAATAATAATAATAATAATAATAATAATAATAATAATTATTATTATTATTATTATTATTATTATATTATTATTGCTATTATTATTATTATTATCTTTATCTTCCTAACGTTTTCATCATCGTCATCAACGTAATTATTTACATTATCATTATCGTCCTCGTTGTCAACAATATCATCGTTTTTTCATTGTCATCATTGGCTCACAATTTTCATCACTATCAATAGCATTAGTATTATCACTATTGCTATTTCTGAAACGCGGGTTTAAGTACGAAATTTCATTTCATTCTTTCCGAAAGGACTTGCGTCACCATCTGGTTACACACAAAACTCAAAAGCTGCTATGTATGAGAATCTGCCAAGCAAAGAAGAAGGTACGTTGATTTTATAGCAATTTAATTTACCAGATCGGCCTTTGGAATGTTTGAAAAAGTGAACCATTGATCGATCAGGTAAAGACCAGAGTAATTATACGACGCATTGACCACACACGAATCACTGGACTCTCAAAATGGCATCACATCTCTACTGACCAATCAGGTGAACGACCAGAGTACCTATACGACCCACTGACACCACACAAATCACTTGACTCTTGAGATGACATCACGTCTCTACTGACCAATCAGGTAAACGACCAGAGTACTTACACGACCCACTGACAACACACAAATCACTTGACTCTGAAGATGACATCACGTCTCTAATGACCAATCAGGTCAATGACCAGAGTACTTATACGATCCACTGACACCACACAAATCACTTGACTCTGAAGATGAAATCGCGTCTCTTTTACATTTCTTCTTATTGTAAATAGCGCATCTGAACATTTTAATGATAATTTACGCTTTATAAATTCATATCTATTATTATTATCTACTGACCAATCAGGTCAATGACCAGAGTACTTATACGATCCACTGACAACACATAAATCACTGGATTCTTGAGATGACATCACGTCTCTACTGACCAATCAGGTCAACAACCAGAATACTTGTACGATTCACTGACAGCACACAAATCACTGGACTCTGAAGATGAAATCACGTCTCTACTGACCAATCTGGTCAATGACCAGAGTACTTACACGATCCACTGACGCCACACAAATAACTGGACTCTGAAGACGATATCACGTCTCTACTGACCAATCAGGTCAACAACCAGAGTACTTATACGATCAACTGACACCACACAAATCACCGGACTCTGAAGATGACATCACGTCTCTACTGACTAATCAGGTCAACAACCAGAGTACTTATACGACCCACTGACAACACACAAATCACTGGACTGACTTTCTCTTAGGTTGCTGAAACGTCATTCAATGTCGTCCACAACAGTCCTTCTAAGGACTTTCCACATCCGGACGATCGTACTCCACCAGTTAAGTTATGATTCTATAAGAATACTGATGATGATAATGATTATAACCCCATGTAACTCATTATTTATTTTTATTAAACTCTTCCATCGTGTAGCCAGAGAACCTTCTCCACCTCCGCTTCCAAGACGGCAGCCGATGAATAATTCCGTCGAATCTCATTCATACTGTAACTACCCTGCGCCCCAAGAACGTCAAGGTAACTTGTTTAACACAGCAGTTTTCTGCATGAAAGTGCGTTAAAACGAGGCTATTGGACCAACATGTCTTTTTCGGCCCGATAGCCTCGTTTCAGTGTATTTTCATGCAGATACCGCTGTACCTCAATAATGACTTCCGAAACTGGACTAACAGTTATTCGGTATTGGGCGTCCAGATGAGCGATTACAGGCCTCACAAATCTTCCCAACTATTAGAAAAAGATCTGGGTTTATTAGTAGTATCAGACAGCATCTTGTTTAATGTTTACTGAAATCAACATTGAATTCTCGAGCATCAGCCCAAATCTGAGAGAACGATGGGTTTACATAGGCCGCAGAGAATGAGGTCAAGGTCACAATAATAATTAGATAAATAGCATTAGATAAATAGCAGTATTACTTCTTTTAAAAGCGCTTAATAACGCAACTCCATTTTACATTAGGGATATTTTTCTAACACGTTCATCATATAATCTTAGGGGGGTCTCATGTTTTGACTCTTTCTAAATTGCAATACAACATCACATGTTGAATTGAACTAGTCTCTACTAAAATATTGGTTCTTATTGGGAATAAACAAAAAAATTATCAAACTTTTTTTGTAAAAAGTTGTATTCCAGCGAAATCTATTAAACTATTATCCGTGTCCCTAGAATATTCTATCTTGTTGCAATTTTAAAGTTCCTTGCGATTTCGAGGGGTTCCTGATATCACTGCCTTTTGGACTCGGCTTAGGACAGAGTCTCCTCTACTGCCAAACACCTGCTTGCTATTATCATTATCATTACAATTAATACAATACATCGATATTATATTGGTATCAATAAAAAAAATTCCTTGTCAGAATCAGGACAAACAGCGAAATACTGTTGTGCATAATATTTACAAGGCGTTTTTTGATTGTTGATTTTGATGGCAGGCTTAAAACGTTCTGGTTATCGCAATATACTTCTGATGTGTTTTGTCTCCTTTAGTCGGCCCGCCATTACCGCCAAGACGAGGAAAGAGTTTGTTGCAACTACATGGATATGAAAACCTACCTCCCAAACCAGGTAATGATGTGTTACGGTTACCGTATACTTGCAGTTGTGTATTGCGTCAAAACGAAACAGTGCGTCTGTCTTAAACTGTAGATACCTAAACTCAAATATCAAATTCAAGCTTATAGAGATGGCTTTCGAACTATATTCAAAATGTTGAATTAAATTGAATTTTCAGGTTATTTTACGTTCTCTAAAAACGAGCTACAAAATTGCCTTCCGAGAGTTCCAACTCAAAGGGAATTTGTTCGTTCCCCTAAAATTTGCACAGTACCTTCTTCAATATATGAAAAACAAAACCGTGTCTGCGTTTATTTGTTTTTCGAAAAACCTTTTTGTTTTAGAGCAATTTTTGTACGGTCTCTAGACTTTGTTTAAAGTCTAATTTGAAAAAGCGCCGTAGCTTTTCGCTGCAACTGCATTTTTTGGTCTGTAATTTTCAAAAGGCGATTTTGTCGCTCGTTTTTAAAGAACGTAAAAATTCTAAAAATTCATTTTAATTCAAAATTAAATTCGAAAGTCAGCTCCATAAGCTTTAATTTGATATACGGGTTTAGGTATCTACGGTTTAAAACAGACGCATTGTATCGTCTTGACGCAAAACACCCCTGAAGATATACGGTAACCTTAATGTTAATTGATATCACTCAACTAGGGGACCAATGCAAATTCTGCGTTTTGATTGTCTACGCTACAGGGGACTTTAGCAATAGTCCTCGAGTAGCGAAATTTTTGAAAATCTACCAAAACAATTAATGGCGGCCGATTCGCGACTTTGTGGAAATTTCAAAAGAGATTTTAGATAATTACTGGATAAGTCCATCCCTGACAAGACCAAAGGGCAACAAAATACGAGATGAAGATCTTTTATGGTAAATTTTGTTTTTTTGTTACTACACAAAACTACGAACTTTGTTTATAAATTCAAGATAAATCAAGCTTTACTTTTTTCAAAAGTCTTTTCAAATATATTGTCACATTTTAATTATAGAATGGTTTGCAAACCAAACAAAATTTAAAACAGTTATACAAGAGCTGGAAAAAGAAGAGTTAAATGAAAGTCTCGCAGTGTTTTTATACGCTGCTGTCAGGCGAGAAGACTGCACTGAGTTCAAAGTTTGGCGCAATTGAGCGTGACGCCTACTTTCAGTTTATTTCCAAATAAATATTTCTTCAGCATGCATTTGCTAACTTAACTTTATTATTACCTTTTCTGTCCAACTAGTTACAGCGGTGTGGTTGGCGCAGTGGTAAGATCTCTGCCTTCTAACCACAAGGTCCTAGGTTCAATCCCCGGCTCAGCCGAGAGTTGAACATTTGTGTGACCTTCTTTTCCGCCAAAGTTGAGTCAGCTTTCCATCCTCCCGAGGTCGGTAAAATGAGTACCAGCTT
>JAOCNB020439242.1:0-15051 GCA_026546465.2 Palythoa caribaeorum
AGAAAAACGACAGGGCGCTGGAGGAAAACGACAGGGCGCACAGAAAAACGACAGGGCGCTGGAGGAAAACGACAGGGCGCACAGAAAAACGACAGGGCGCTGGAGGAAAACGACAGGGTGCACAGAAAAACGACAGGGCGCACAGAAAAACGACAGGGCGCATCGAAAAACGACAGGGTGCACAGAAAAACGACAGGGCGCTGGAGGAAAACGACAGGGCGCACAGAAAAACGACAGGGCGCTGCGCCCTGTCGTTTTGGCCTAGCTAGAATACTGGAACGAAATTATCTGAGCTGGGTCTTTTGCAATGTGTATTTTAGTTTAACTTTGTAGCTAAACAAAAAGTTTAATTTACAATCTCATTTTTAAATATATAAAAATATTTAATGTAATTAAAACGGTTTTACAAGACAAGAGTACGTTTCGCTTGTTGTGAAGGGTAACAAACTCGAACTCAGTACAAAAAATTAACGTCTCTGACTGACATTAAAAACTGTTACTGCCTCTATAAGCTCTTCACAACATCTTTTTTCTAGTTTTACTAAATAAAACTGCGGAAAAGAACCTAGTAGAGCGAAACGATCGCAAATGAACTGTTTATTATTTCATAATCCATTAACTAATAGTAGATGTTGAAAACGTGTAGAATGCCCACTAAGAAAAGATTTCTAATCAAGAAGATGCTCTTCTCTGTTGTCCATGCAAAGGAAATATTATCAAATAAAGAATTGTTGAAAATTTTTCGTTACGATGACATGCGTTCAGTAGTTGATCAAAATCTGCGACCCAATTTAAAATCATCAGCATTGTCTAGAGTTCCTAAAATTGGCTTTTTAGTCAAAGTCTGCAATTCCTGTTGTCATCTTTTCGTCCTCCGCGGCGATTTCTTTTTCCCTTCCATTGTTGCTTCTTTTTCAGCTGCTTTCTGTTGATGTCTCCTCCTCTGCCTTGCACTCCTGATAATAATAATAATAATAATAATAATAATAATAATAATAATAATAATAATAATAATAATAAGAGTAATAATAATAATAATAAATTTCACTTCTTTTGTACAGTTTGAGTTATCAATGTAAAATTTTCAAATGCGCATTACATAAATCTGCACTAATATAAGACAACTAAAACTATTGAGAGCTCTCAAATACAACACTTTCCTTCATTAAACTATTCTAGAAATCTGGTAAATCTTATTACAATTACTTGCGAGCCACTTCACAAGATCTTTAATTCACTGTCATTATGCCTGTTGAATGCACAGTCAGTCAAAAACGAGTCAGCCAACATATTCAACTGTTATTAAATGCAAAGCAGATTTAGTTGCTTCAGTTACAGAAACATGGCTCAAACATAATCTCGATGTAATTCGATCGGAACTTTGCCCAAATGGATACAAGCTATTGGATCACATGCGCCCTTGCTGTCGCAGTTGGCGATATAACTCTTATTAAATGAGTGCGAGTTCTGTACCAAACTTACAGCAGGCCGAGTTTTTCAGTTTTTATTGTTATGGCCTAAAAGGAAGCGTGGGGAGGATCAAAAAGGGTCTTTTTTGGTAACTAGTGTCAAAAATTAAACAACCCTTCAATTTTCAAATTGGGGTAAGAAATTTTCCAAAAGCATGATCGAATTATGAGAGCTAGATCAAGGCACCATGCCAAAAGCTAGATGAAGATGATATGCTAGCACAAGATGAAGCAAAATTCTCGGAAATTGAGTGTATCTCCACCATATCCTAATCACACGGCTGGAAAAATGGAGGAACTTTTCAAAATATTTTCAAGGACAAAGGTAATTCAAGGGCTTTTCAAGAACTCCTAGAATTCAAGGACTTTATACTTACGATTGGTTCAATGCTGTGTCTCCTTCACTACAACTGTCCTCGGAGATGATCTTTAGATCTCCTTTACTTACTAATGCTGTCAACTGCAACAAAAATTTATAACAACTCATCTGAAAGTTAATTGGACTTCTGAAGTCTCATTTTTCATGGTTATTAAATGTACAAGATTCCACGTTATTCTGTATACAAAGGAAGTTTCTTCTAAAGTTAGTATGAATCATATTTAAAAAGGTGTTCTGCCTCTCAAAGAATATCTTTCAAATTCAGTTGATTTTTTTCTTCTCCTTTTGATGAAAACTGCTGCCTTGAGTTGTTTTTATTGCTTCTAAGAGGAAACTTACCTATCGTGGTTGTTTTCTTTGCTACCAAGTGAATACCCCAGAGAAATTTTTATCATATCTCGGTGGCATTTCATTGCATTGAAGCCCTATCCACACGCAGACACTTCCTGTCCACACGCAGACACTTCCTGTCCACACGCAGACACTTCCTGTCCACACGCAGACACTTCCTGTCTACACACAGACACTTCCTGTCCACTCGCAGACAATTCCTGTCTACACGCAGACACTTCCTGTCCACATGCAGACACTTCCTGTCCACACGCAGACACTTCCTGTCCACACACAGATACTTGCTGTCCATATAAAGAAACTTGCTGTTAATACAAAGCCTAGGTTAGTTGATGAGAGGTTCCTCATGAAAAACATTTTTTGATAATGAGATCTCCGTATATAAAGTTTTCATTTTCATATATTTTAACAAGAAAAATACAAGGTATTCTTAACGATTGAAAAAGTAGCATTAAAATCCAAACCAGCGTGAAAGTTTTATAGCCAAGTAGTTCTTCTCCTTTCAATATGTTACCTTTGTGCGTTCTTTTCGTCTTTTGGGTTTTCCATCTGTTACATCCGGGGTACTGGTCTCTCGTAAATCGTCTTCAAATTCTACTGAAACGGCGAAAATAATGTTACTAAAAACTGCCTGCTGGCCTTTCCATCAACTTACACCTGTGACCTTCTTTGTAATGTCACGTAGTTTGATGGTAAGTAACCCTCACTGCCAGCTGGCCTATCCATTAACTTACACTTGTGACCTTCTTTGTAATGTCACGTAGTTTGATGGCAAGTAACCCTCACTGCCGGCTGGCCTATCCATCAACTTACACCTGTGACCTTCTTTGTAATGTCACGTAGTTTGATGGTAAATAACCCTCACTGCCGGCTGGCCTATCCATTAACTTACACCTGTGACCTTCTTTGTAATGTCACGTAGTTTGATGGTAAGTAACCCTCACTGCCGGCTGGCCTATACATTAACTTACACTTGTGACCTTATTTGTAATGTCTCGCAGCTTGATGGAAAGTAACCTTGCCTGTCCATAAACTTACATTTGTGACCTTATTTGTTCTGCAACGCAATGTTATAGAAAGTAGCTGACAGCCCTGACATGCATTTGTCAGCTAGCTTAGATTCATTAACTTTCATATTTTTTTACCCACCTTGTTTCATAACGTAGTTTTGACAGAAAGATGATCTGACTACCAGCGGGCCTATTCATGTACTAACCAACTGGCAACGCTTAGATGTTAATTCTGTAAATTAATTTCTTAAAGAGTAGCCTTGAATGGCGATTGGATTATCTGCCTATTGGCTCAGATGTAGCCCACCTTGTTCCGTAACATAGTTTGATGGAAAATAGCCTTGACTGCCATCTGCCAGTTGACCCATCCACCAGTGTTCACTGTCCTGATAAAGTACAGTTATTACATCTCCTGTGCGGATTGTCAGCTCATCTGCACGATTTGCCTCATAGGGGTATATAGCAACAACCTGTTTGAATTTCAGACGCAAAATTAAGGTAGTTTTGGTTGATCTAACCTGTTGCTACTTTTTCGAGGGCTACGAGAATTATGAGCTGGCATTGAAATACCAGGTAAGGTAAACAAAAAAGTGATGCGCGATTACCTGCTTGAGTTCCTAATATAATTTTTTGAAGTTCTGAAATTCCATGACTTTCCATGACTTTTAAAATATTTTATGACCTTGCGCTGTTCAATTCTTTGCCAAAATAAATCAAAAGAATTCTTAATTACTCTTCCCAGGCACATTTGCCAATATGAAGGAAGAAAACAGCTGTTAGTTTGAGATATTTGTGGCAATGAACGTGTTTTTTAATTCTTTATGTTATTTTTGTATAATCCTATCTAAATTGTACCAATTTTCCATGACTTTCCATGACCCTAATCGAAATTCTATGACTCTCCAGCCTCATAACCTCAAACGAGGTTTTGTACAAATAAATACATTTATCATTCGATGCAACTTTTAATTCTTTCTCATTGGTCCATGTCCCACCACGTGACCTACAAAAACTGCCTACAAATATGACACTGATCACGCGCATTGCCGTCTTGTTGATAACTGAAGAAAACCAACTGTGATTACAAGGCAACGCGCACTTTATCACTTTCGCTTTCTACAAAAAAAAATAGAAAAAGCAAATTCAGTGATCGAATGATAAAACAATTATTGGACTTGGTAATCGCAAAATATCGTGATTTGTCAGTGTCTCGCAAATACTGACAAATCACGATATTTTGCTCAAACTCGTCCAATAATTGTTTAATTTTTGGAGGCTGGGAAAGATTCGTATAATGAACTACAGAAACAAATACATATTTATCTTTCCTACGCACTTATCGGGAAAAATTGGTATTTTCACCCTGATGTGCTTAAATGAAGAAAATATTGGGCCTCAGGGCTACTCACGCTATAGCCATACAATGACATCAGTAATCTGCTGCGTTTCTAGCGTGGTGGTCCCTGATAGTGTAGTGGTTGACACGCCTGACTAGGATACAGGAAGACGTGGGTTCAAGTCCCGCTCAGGGCGAAAATACCAATTTTTCCCGATAAGTAACTTTGGAAAGATAAAAATGTATTTGTTTCTGTAGTTCATTATACGAATATTTTGCAGCCTCGAAAAACATGAATTTATTTGTATATCACTTTATACGAAGGTTTTCAGTAGAAGTATTTAGGAAGGACCCTCATTCTTTCATTAGGGGTCCCAAGCGAACCAGTAGAGTTCCCCCCTAAACAACGGCTGAATGGTTTTACCAGCTTACAATTTAGTTTGATTTCCTAACTCTAAAAATCACGATTTCAGACTATTTTACCTTTGCTCGAGCATTGGACAAAAGGTCTTTTAGTTCTGAATTAAGATTTTGTTTTTAATTCTGGCCTAAAGTTCACTGTCATGGCTGTCAATCTTCTGCGTCCCAGGGACGCAAAGCACTTCAACTTTTACGTCCCACATTATTTTTTTGCCTAAAATACGCAATTTCTTGCGTTAATGAAAACCCGGCTGATACAGATAAAAATAAATAAGGCGATATGTAAATTTGCCTCCATGGCTCACTATACAAACGCAATTCCGAAACATCCCAAAACAAAAAAGAAGTCCAGAAATTTTTGCTTTGCTTGATTTTACAGGAGTTTTCCAGGAACTGCAACAAAATTCTAGGACATTCAAGGTCTTTCCAGAACAAAAATAATTGGCTTGGAATTACCTTAATAAGTTGCGTGTTTGCTTCCGCGTTGAAACTGAAAGTTGGCTTTTGGGAAGTTTGGTTGAGTTGGGATCTTCTCTGAAAACAGAAAGAGAGTAGAATCTCACTGAGTTACATCTTCTCTCCACTGTAAAATAACATTGCAGAATAAGACTAAACAAATTGAAAGGGATGCCACGTTTCTAAGTGTTTGCAAAACCTGAAGTATGCTTAACTGCTCGCACTTGCCGAGTTGTATGAATAAGCATAACTCGCTGGTTTGTACTCCCAACAAAAATGCAGTGACAAGAGTTGATTCGCGTGGCAATGTGGACAGTGGTTAAAGTGTCAGACTCAAATTAATCTCCATCAGGTCACTGTGTTATGTCCACCCTGAGCAAGAGATTTACCCTACTTTTTTCAGTAGACTTAGCTGTATCCTATCCTTCGAAACTGGCCGAGATGTTTTGCACAACAGTTTCTACAGGTTTCGGTCCAACACAGCATTTCTCAGACCCACTACGGCAATGCCGGTGTTCCTCGATAGCATTTGAGGGAAAGTCATTCTACGACTTCGGATCGGGATGTTTTTCTTCCACAGGAGGAGCGATGAAATTATTTCATCCTCTGCCCTCAGTTAGTGTCCGGCGAACGGGAGGCGCCTGCACCAGAGTGTGTCTCAAATCGGTGGTACTTTCCCGTAAATTCTTTCGTTTGTAGGATGCTCGTTCCAGTGGATATTTTGCACCATACGGGGTAGGTTTGTATATGTTCCATCTTGTCGTTTCTGATTTTTCTGTGTTAGTGTCCATGTTTCTAATCCGTAGAGAAGAATAGGCTCCATGAGGCACTGGAACAGGTAGATTTTGCTGTCACTTGGCAGCGTTTAGTGCCAAAGTTTCTCAAGCTTGTTACAGCCCATCCGGGCTAATGCTTTCCGCGATTTGAAGTCCTTCTCTGAGTCCATGATCCACGATCCTAGATATTTGAAATCTTCAACTCGTTTGAGGCTCTTACTCTTACGTCCTGTCCAAATGAGATTCTCATCCCTTTAACACTGCAAATACCGCTGATAAATGCCGGAAATATGAGCTTATGTGGGCTCAAGAAAAGATTTATAGCTTTAGAAGAGACCCCTGGACATCAGAGACAGCCTTCTAAAGGCAATATTCTCATTAATGAAGATGATACAGAAGATGATTAATTAGTCACGGTGGCGTGGTTGGCGCAGTGCTAAGACCTCTGTCTTCCAACCACAAGGTCCCGGGTTCAAATCCTCACTCAGCCGAGTATTGAACATTTGTGTGACCTTTTTTTGACAAAGTTGACTCAGCTTTCCATCCTCCCGAGGTAGGTAAAATGAGTAGCAGCTTCTGCTTGGGACTAACATGTGACGGATTAGTGTCCCATCCATCCAGGTGGAATCTATTACTCTAATCCGCTTAACATTACAGAAACTTGAGATAAACACCATGCACCAGACTCCAATGGGCCACTTAGGCTCGTAAAAGGATTTAGCTTAGAACAATTGTCATTGCCACTGTGGTTGTGTTTCTCATTACTATTGTTACTAAAGTCATAACGATGTACGACTGTGTGTTCTTACCAATGGTCCCGGAGATTCTTCTGCATTTACGCTCATGAAAAGTGAAGGATTCTTTTGCCCTGAAACAAGATACAGCTGTATGTGTAAATATTTGGCTTCAAACTACAGAAAGGAACCAACCAAATCGTCAACTAATTAACGAGTAGATTTCGAGTTTTGTATGAGTCATGAATAAACCTTTAGTCTATGCAGTGATTTGACTGAAACAAACAACCAAGCTGCCTTGGACATTATACAAGTTTATTACATCTACTGATTCTTATTCTATTTTAGTATAAAATGAAGGTATCAAATGGTAAATGTTTCATTTGTTATTCCGGCTATACTTAATCTGGAAACCAGAGGTCCAATCTCTGGTACCAGGGTAAGCTATATTATGCTCTTGTACTCTTACGACTAATGTAGATAAGTTACACTTACATTTAATTATGTTGTGACTGGGGTACCAAAAACGTGAGTTTGTACAGGTCCCTGGAGACACAACTCACAAACTGGCTATTTCCGATTACGCTCTACTGCTCACAAACAAAATCTTCAAGTCGAGACTAGGTACTCAATTTTCATACATTTGGCTTTTCTCTAGTTTTGAGCACTTGGCCTCGACTTGATGTTTTTGTTTGTTGTTGGCAGTGAAGCGTATTAATTTGGAAATGGCCTATTCTGAACTAAAGTATACCTCACAAATTTGGAATTAAAAAATTTTAGATACTCTGAAACACTATTCCAAAAGATCTAGATGGAAAGAGCACTTTGAGGAGGTATTGGACAAACCAGAACAAGAAGATCCAATAGGGAAGCCAAACGCAGATGAAAATTCAGAAAAAGAAAATTGCAAAACTGACTACATCAGCACTGGTGACATAAAAAAAGCTATGAAAGATACGAAGAATAGAAAAGAACCAAGAAGAGACGAGAATTGTGTCATGCGATGTAGCAAGAAACATGGAAAGAAACATGGCAACATGGTTGGAGAAACCGTATTCTGGCCTCATGCGCCTAATTGGCTCAAGAAGATGAGAGAGAAACATTATTCAAGAGTCTTTTGGATATTTATCTAACTGATTCCTGTCACAGTGCTCTACACGACCATATGTTTGTTAATTAGATATACCTGGAAACATCTGTCCATAACCTTGAGATTTGCGCCTCGTATCCGGGGCTGGCGGAACTTGCTGATTATACAGCTGAAAGGATCGAAGGTGGCCTGACGCCCCAAGGTACTGTTTTGCATGAGGTGATAATGTCCGCTGACCAGCAACCTACCGTGTTAAAAAGTGATAAATTTAAAGTGGCACTACGATCACATCTTAGCTTTCCTTTTTTGAGATTTTGTGTGAATCATTTTGCCTTTTTTCCATTTCCAAAAATATTCTTTCTTTCCCGAGATATTTAAGTTTAAAAAATGGTCGCTATTCGAAGTGATGACGTCATTTTCTCAACAAGCAACATCTTGGATTTCCAAAAGCTATATCGCACTAAGGTTTTGACTGTTATTTAACATAAACTCTGCCAACTGGTTGCTATGGCAACAACTTCGATGCCAGTTTCCCTCAACCAAAAATTTTGTTCTGTATGCTGTTAGTTCCTACAGTAGTTATTAGAGGCACCACAACTACACTGAAATGTCTAAAATGGCAGAAGCATAGATTTTATCTCACTCATATCTAATCATCTTCTTTGATATTGAGTAAAAATCCAAAAGAGCCAAAAAATGTTTTAGGAGACTGGAAACTAGCCACAGCAACCAATTAAAATTCTTTTTGAAGACCAGCCTAACTTTAATAAGCTTCCCAAGTTTGACTGTGATTGATTAAAAACAGGCTGCGTTGTAGCTTTTTAGATTCACGGTGGATCATTTGTTATGAATATGACGTCATCACGAGCTTAATTTGCATATCATAAAAATCTTTAAAAAGAAAAAGAATAGCATTTGCCGCTTTTCAAAAACTTTTTTCTTCAAAGTTATAGAAGCGCTTTAACATATCTTAATAAGACAAAATTCAAAGACATCAAGATTCGATCATAGTGCCAATTTAAGTCAAATTAACAATCAGCCTCATTAAGTCATAGCTTTGAGGAAAAAAACTCCTAAGGCTAAGGTATCCTAAGGCATAAAGCCTTTAGACGTATGCATTTGTAAACGGCCTGATAAAAACAAAAACTATTTGGTTCGTATCTAAAATTCTATGTAGGAATATTTACAAACACAGTTACATTTTCAGGATTTTTAGTATTTTGCTTCGTTAAGGAAGATCACGGTCAGGAGCGTGAACAGCCTTTATCTGAAAACAAAAAACGAATTCACACCACTCACTGGACTGTAGGTATTGCCTCGATCGAACATTGTGGGAGAGAAGTCAGACCCCCAGGTAGACAAACTGACATTGCCAACCATTCCTTGTCCCTTCATGGTACTATCATGAAACCTAGGGCTGCCTGGTGAATGTCCGAGCTGACTGTATCCAGGTGTGCCAGGTGTACCAGGTGTGTAGTACATGGAACCATTGGTACCGCTCATTGGTGTACGGTACAAGCTCTGGTCCATATCTGGTGTCCGCAGGGTGGCCGTATCAAGAGGCCTGGGAGTTGCTGGTGTGGCCTGCGGTAAGAGCAAAACTGATGCTATGAATTGCCAGGAACTTGAAAGAAATCTGGGCTCTAGAAAGGAATCAAACTTATAGACGTCATTTTATTAGTTGGATGCTCTACCACACACAATGAATCCCACAGTTATTTATATACCAAGGCATGTGTCAATTAACTGCATCGTTCCGAAACAGAAAAAAAAGTCTCTAATAAGAGTATCGAAAATTCACATTGCAAACAGTTCAGGTGTATCCTGCTGATGAACTGTAACATATTTAGTTTATGTCTGTTCAGTTATCAATTAGCAATAGGTTGATTAATTAATAAATAATAAATAGGAAGTTATGCGAAGACGAGGAACTTGAAAAAAGTCTATGCTCCTAAAACCATACAAAACTAGGAAACCTGAAGTGTATAACATGAATAATTCTTGAATATTGTCCCCAAACATTTGCCTTTGAATATTGTCGCCAAACATTTACCTTTTGAAATTTGCAGTACAACCGAACAAAGCACAAGATCTATGACTTGTATCAAGTCCCATCGTTCTAAGATTTCTTGGAGCACTCTATGACTTGTATCAAGCCCCATCGTTCTAAGATTTCTTGGAGCACTCTATGACTTGAATCAAGTCCCATCGTTCTAAGATTTCTTGGAGCACTCTAAACCTTTTCATGCAATATAATTTTTATCTGGAAAAGGCTGGAATGTCTAAACTGGCATGGAACAGTGCATACTTTTTCTATAGAATTTCATATCTCCAGACTCATGGTGCATGGATAGTAAACGCATCCTTAGTTTTGTGAAAACGATTCTATAACAGATAGGCATCCATAGTGGTAAACCTTAACTTATGTTCTTCTAATTGTGACTAAAAGACATGGAAGCCAACCCGGACCTGACAAAACTGTTCAAGATCCTTGACTGGATCATGTAATTTTACCAGAATTGCATTGCTACTTGAACACACATTTGAAACACAAACCGTTTATATGCTAAACTAACCCTTTATTTCAAACTTATTCAACTGTTTTATGACTGCTTACAACTACCAAACCTAAGGAGCTATAATGAAGAAAATTTTGAAGTTCCGTCTCATATCTTTCAAAACGTACCAAAACAGAATCCAATCGGTCTTTAACGTTCTGCATGCGTAACACATTCTGAGCAGCAGCAGCTACAGTCATGCTTTTCTCTGGTGTATCTGGAGTAGCTACTGGCGATTCAGGTACTGCAGTTTTTAGTGTTGTGGTAGGAGAAATCTGGAGCTTTTTCGCTTCTTCTCTTGCAACTAAATCAAAACAATCAAGAAGATTAAACCACGTTTTTAGTTTCAAGAGTGACAAGCCATACTGTAAGTATGCTCAAGGGAGTGAAGTTTATATATTGAAAATATTAGCAGTATGAGATACAACTGTAGAAATTTCAAGGACGATTTGTACAATCATGCAGCTTTACTATCGACTTCGTTGCTGCGGAGCCAATCATTAATTAACATTTGTGTCTGTGGGTCATGTTTTGTGTCCCATCTTACTGGTCTATAAAGTTCTAGGTACGATTTGTGAGCACGCGGAGGGTCCTCGATAATGCTTACCAAAGTCCACTGCAAAAATTCACTTACCTCGAACGAACTACTGGTTGCAAAGCTAGTCAATGTTATTTTCGAACTTTGGTAAATGTTTAATGTGAAACTCACTGAATTCTTTTAAGGAGAAGCGCACGTGGCAGATACTTACATTTCGCGTCATAATAATAAACCAGTGTTGGATAAGAACCTCCAAAGGAACAAAATGCAACCATGTGGTCCTTGGGATGGAAGTGAACATCTGACACAGCATTAAGGTAACCCAGCTTGGTGTACACTGACACCATGTCTCCTGAGAGGACCAAAGAGATTTAGGAATTCATTAAATACAACAATTCTACAAGTAACTTTGAGCGGCAACAACTGACACCATATCACTTGAGAGTATAAAAAGCTTTTTTGATTCACCAGATGATTCATTTGACGTAAATATATTTATCCTTATATTCATTAAAAGATACTAACAGTCTGTAGTGTGAAGTGTACTAAATTCTTCCACATAAATCAAAACTGGCTGCCACAAATAAATTTTAGGCATCACTTAGTCTGTCGTGTCCTCTTTGGAGTTAAACCGCTTTATTTCTGAGAATTCTATTGAGTTAAACTAAAGCCAATAGTGGAGAAACAGAACAGTTTTCGAGAATTTTCAAATTGATGTTCAAAAACCAATTCCAAAAAACAAACAAAAAAGCATTAAGACACTTGCTTTTCCTTTTTTTCCAAAGGGATATAGTTAAATAAAACAAAACAAGCAAGAAACTGGCCGTGGCGTCCTTTCATTGCCTGATGATGTATTCAGCGGAATACGTCCAGAACAAATTTCATTACAACTGCCATTTTTATTTGTGGCATGTTATCAATATGTTTAAAAAAGAGAAAAAGGTCCAACCTGTTTCCGTATTCCAAACGTAAGCTAAGCCGTCCTCAGAGCCAGAAATAACAAAGCTACCACACGTACTCATTGTACTGTGAAGATGTTCTTTGAAGTTTGAAGCTCCGAGATATCGCTTCATTATGGTGTAGCTGGAAGAGAAAAGGAAAAGTACTACATGTTAGCTACAGAATAAAACAATTTAATAGTAGAAGATGATTTATCTAAAAGTGGTGAAATGACAGAAAATGACATTTAAATTTGTGTTCTCTACAACACCAGAAAACTATTCTACCAACTTAGCTATTAATGGACAGGTGATGAGAGCAGGTTAATTTACTGGATTCAACGTTTTTTGGGTTTTTCCTTTGCAATTGCTAAATTTGCTGAAAAGATTGATCAATTCATAACTTCATCAACGACAGTAGACAACTTTTGATACAAGAATTCACGACGAGAAAGGGTTACAGTACAGTCGGGTTAAAAGACAGAAAATGGGATTTAAACGTGTGTTCTCTACAATACCAGAAAACTATTCTACCAACTTAGCTATTAATGGACAGGTAATAGGAGCAGGTTAATTTACTGGATTCAAAGTTTTTTGGGTTTTTCTTTTGCAATTGCTAAAATTGCTGAAAAGATTGATCAGTTCATAACTTCATCAACGACAGTACACAACTTTTCATACAAGAGTTCATGACAGAAAGTTGCAGTACAGTCGGGTTACCAAACAACTTAAATTCCTGCGATCAAGCATACAGATAGCACTATTACGTGTATCAAACAACTTACCTCCTGAGATCAAGCATACAGATAGCACTATTACGCGTATGAACCAGCAACTTCCAGCCATTTGGATGAAGGAGAACAGAGTTAATCACATGACCCTAAACAAAAACCATATGTATATATTCAGTTGTACTTCTGGATATCATTAACTGAAGGTTCACCAAGTTGTATGATTGGAGAATATGCTGATATTTCAAAGTGAAAGCAGATTCTGTTGCGGCAATGGGCTAATACCTGAACCACCAGATGCTATCCAAATCACACAGTAAAAAAAGATTGGCATGTAAAACCTCTTTTGCACCTGCCTCTCACTTCTACAATCTGGGTTCGAAACCTAGGTTCGCATGTGGACTGAGCTTAATTTGGGGATTTGACAATCTGATTCTTGAACATTTTTCTTATCTGGTTTTCTTTCCTCTGCATGTTTAATGCCAGCTATTATTATCTTGTGCTCTCCCACTGCTGCTGCTGTTACTGCTACAGCTACTGCTATTGCTACTGCTACTGCTACAGCTACTGCTACTGCTACAGCTACAGCTACTGCTATTGCTACTGCTACTGCTACTGCTACTACTACTGCTACTACTACTACTACTACTACTACAACTACTACTACGCCTTGAAGGCTAGTCATCACAATTTGTTATGCACACGGCAAGCTCGGCAGTGTTGGCTGCCCCAATATTACTCTTGATGGTGACAATCAAAGTCTGGTTAGGTCCTTCCTGGACAGCGAGAGCCTGCACTTCGATAATATACAAAAGGTAAACTGATCAAAAATATTTAACTTTATCAGAGACAAAATCCTAATAGTTACAGAAATTAATTTGTCAAAAAAGGTCTCTGTTGTGATAATCTAAAGTTGCATTCAACCCACCTTAAGCTCGTTGTCCTCAATTTTCTTGAAAACCATCCAGTCGTAGACATAAGCTTAGAAAGATTACAGAAATGTAAAGGTGAGTTGATGTTATTGATAACAATGAAGAAAATTTCCTTAACAAATATAAGATGAATGTATGTATTAAAAGAAAAGAAATCTAAATAGATTCTAATAGATTCTGAGCGATACATGTAGGTCTACATAAAACTTCACTATAAACTTGAAAGAAAATCTAGTCCAAAGAAGTTAAGAATGAAAGCCGAAATAGGTATAGTAAACAGAGCATTAGATGACTGCTAAACAAAAACAGCCATCTGTGACTATTATTAGTAAAAGTATAAACAGGTTACGTGTTACTAAATTATGGGCAGAGGCACTGAGTTGCTGCCAGCGCCATAAAAATTCTGTTTGACTCTCACCTATTTCAAAATAATCAGCAATGAAACTAACAGTAGCTGGCTAAATTTCTGGAGTCGCTTGCTTATTTATAGAAAGCCCCGAGTGAGCAATGGACAAAAATTAAAACGCATCATAAATAAAGAAAAAACATATATATAATGAAACAATAAGAGTTTTGTTCATACCCCTGGTTGGCGCTAATATTGTTTAAAAAAGGAACATTCCTGAATTCCCCCCACCCGCAACTAAACAACTGTCTAGGCGGGTCTAGCAAGTGAGCACAGCCCATTTAATTCCTCGTTTACACACATATATAAAACATAACATATAAATCGATATTTCCAAATCTTAATACAATTTTAAAAGATTCAACGTTTGAAAACTAGATCACAATGACTGGCTTCTTCTACTCTCTTTGCTTAAATACTGATATGCAAAGACAAAACCACACATTCTTTCGTTCACATAACACACACACACACACATTTCAGGAAACCATTTATCAGCTCTTATGCGTTCCGCTTCGCTCCATTTATCGGCAGGTAAATGAACCATTAACCCTTATCCTGATAAACCAATACTATCTCAAGTTTTAAACCAGTTGAGGAAACCCTATAAAATGACCATTCATTTAGTTCGCCTGGACGAACTCGTGTACTTCAAATAATTTTTACCTCCCGTTCCTCTTTTGCTCTTCTTTGTTCTTGATTTCATTTTGGGGTCTACCGTGGTGTGCCACATGAGAATGACACCCGTACTGTCAGCTGAAAACATTCTGTTTCCTAAACACAGCAAACGAAGAACAACATATTCAGTCTTTTCTAGATATTATTTAAGAAATAAAAAACATGTACCGTTTTTCTATCGAGTTATACAAACACGAGTGGAAGTTTGGGAGAACGAGAAATGCTGTGGGAACACGAGCCGCAGGCAAG
>JAOCNB020439891.1:0-15051 GCA_026546465.2 Palythoa caribaeorum
TTTCAAGGACTTTCAAGGCCTTGAATTTTTATTTTGAGATTCAAGGACTTTCAAGGACTTTCAAGGCGCGTGCGAACTCTGTATATAGTCATCCATATGTAAGTGACAAAAGTTAAACAAATAGATTATAAATGTAAATCAATAGTTCCTAAATCTTTTAAAAAATATTATTTAAAATTGAAAACAATGGCAACTACCATAAAGAAAACAACTATAGTTTAACAAAAACTGAAGAATCTGCAGCAGTGATAGGTTACAACACCTGGTGATGGTTCTGCTCTGGGAGGAAGGGTAAATCTTCTTGCTGCTGTACGTCCTTCCACAAATGAGCTGGGTGGTTTGTGATATACGGATGCCAGTGTTGAGATGTGGCAGATCAGTTCATCTAGCAGTGTGGGCTCCAACAAGTCAGTTTCTTCTGAAATCAATGGTTTTTCCGCCAACACAACTTCCTTTAAACAAAAAATTAGATAATATCATAAAAGTAACATGTTAAAAACTTTTCTAGAAATCTGGTCTATATAAAATGTTATTCACGAATTTTAAACCGAATCTGTGGTCTTCATCAGGTAGTGTGGACAAAATGCTACGGGAGCTAACATATAAATATAGTCTATATTTATATTTTAGCTCCTCTATTTTTCCGCAGGTCCCTTGTAACATATTTTAGTATATTTACACCTTCCAGCGTTTTGTCTACACTACCTGATGAAGACCACAGATTTGGTTGAAAATTCGTAAATAACATTTTATATAGATCATTATAGTAGCTTTAATTATAATTTAACTGATTTATGTATTTTTCTTTCTCGAAGATATTAGCTCAATAGAGCTACTCTGATAATTCAAGTGGAAATAAAGTGTATGTATGTATGTATGTATCAGATTTTTAAAAATGTTTTTAACATGATTTTAACTGATCGCCCTACATATACAAAACTAACAGTTTGTTTTTTAGTCTAATATAACACTAAGGATTTACAGTAGGAGCCTAAAATTTTTTTTGGTTCTTTCCCAACTATATTCTCAAAATATATAAAAATGAAAAGGGATTCAGTGCAGTTTAAAATTAATTAAGCGATTTAAGTCTCATAAAAGATCAAAATAATTTACACCTACAGTTTGTAGCAACTGACCTTTGCAGCTACAGGGTCAGTAGAAAGTAGACGCCAGTAGATGTACCCTCTGTCCCTCAGGTCAGGATTGTCACTGTCCTGGGTTGCCAGGCTTAGCACCTGTTGGACTAATTCTTGTGTATCTGTTGGTCGTTTCAAGAACAGCTTAACAATGGCTGTTAACAGCTGCAGCTGCACCTGTGGTATGAAATAAATAATGTTAATTTAATTAGATTAAAGCTGATTTTGTTTTACTGTGGAAAATTACTCTTTAGACATCTTGTTCAGTAAATGGAACATTTTAAAATAACTGAAGAACTGAAAATTATGACCATGTATGTATTAATTATTATTAATAATAAAACGTCTGGTTAACAGCCAGGGTTGCCACTATTTACTGGATGTGAAATTCAAAGACTTTTCCAGGACATTTTCAGGCAAATCCATTACCTTCTCAATCTAATTAAACATGAATGTTTTACATATTTTTCTTCAAAAATCAGTTCAACAATACACATACTATATTAACAACCTTTAGAAGATTTGTTTCAGGACAGAAATCAAGCCTTCCGGAGTCCAGGTGTTTGTTTTAGAACATTGTCACATCAAAAATATTTTCACAAACAGCTTATTTTTATTATTTTTGGAAGTTAAGAAAAACATTTTTTTGCAGTTCCAGGACTTTCCAGGATTCTCAAGTACATGAGTTATAATAAGTTATAATATGTTATAAAATCAAGCTTTTGTTAGTCAAGCTACAGCCTTTGACAAGTGTAGAACCCATTAGATAACAATAAAATATATGAATAAGAAAAAGTGATATATTTTTATCGAATCAGGCTTGCCATTATTTACTGGATGTGAAATTCAAGGACTTTTTCAGAACTTTCCAGGATATTTTCAAGCAAATCCATGACCTTCTCAATCAAATAAAACATGAATGTTTTATACATTTTTTTTCAAAAATCAGTTCAACAATACACATACTATATTAACAAGGTTTAGAAGATTTGTTTCTTGGCAAAATCAAGCCTTCTGAAGTTACAGTTTTTGTTTTACATTGTAACACTAAAACTATTTTAACCAACAGCTTATTTTTAAAGAGTATTAATTTTGGAAGAAAACAAAGAAATTTTTGGCCCATTCCTGGATTTTCAAGGACCATGACCCAAATTCAAGGACTTTTCAGGGCCTGGAATTTTTTTCTCAATTCCAGGACTTTCTAGAATTTTCAAGGAATGCACTTTTGGCCATCAATTTTCAGCCTCTGACAAGATAGCCACATCAAAGGGTGTAAATTGACAGCCAAAAGCTCATTTTTTTAAATAATCTTATATTGACCATCTGGAGAACATTTTTGTTACTAACATTTTAGAAAATGTTAGACACAAGTCTGTCACATCTAACCAATCACATCACTCTGCTGGAAGGAAAGCAAAATTTTCATTTAAATACAACATAAACTCACCTGGGTGTTCTCATCATGAAATCCCTCAAGGAATGACTCAAGAAGTTCAGCTGCATTGTCAATGCGCTCAGCATATTCACCAATAATCCATATCATTGAAGCCCTGAGAGCATGAAAATTCCAAAAAGAATTTAATTGAAAATCAAACTTATCATAAAACTTTTTAACGGAAGCAAACTTTTCCATTTTTTTCTCTTTTTATCAGTTTTGTTATTTTATTCTTAATAAATAAGATTTTAAGCACATTTTGCAACATACTTTCAGTTACATATTTCAATCTTTTTAGGAATAAAGATAATTTTCAGTTAAGTATTACCATATTTCCTTGAATAAATGCTGCTTATGAGAGCCGAAATATTAATAAACGTCACCCTTGAATAAACACCACACCCTGGAACAGACAACAAACTGAAACATCAAATTTATGACGTTCACTTTTTACAAGCGCAGAGCGGGGTTGTTTAAAACTGTAAGTTTAAAGTTTGAAAAGCACAGACAAAAATCTACAACATCAAATTTATCTGATTTCTTACGCATTTACATGGGCAACAAGTAAAACTGTAAAGCTTGATACATACAGCCAGACAAAGAACTGAATATTTTTTCTACTTTTTAAAAGTAAAGTTACGGTTGGTTGTTTTAAAAAATAAACAGCATTTGAAATAAATGCCGCCCTCAAATAAACACCGCACCCAAATCATGAAAAACTTAATAAACGCTGCAGTGTTTATTCGAGGAAATACGGTAATATAATGAGCATCGCAAATCCACTATGAAAAGTAGCATATTGAATATATTAGTTGGAACTTAAAGAGTTTAATGTATGTTTGTAATGAAATATCCTGATACTGAACAATCAGGTACTTGTCTGACAAACAGGTCATTATAGGAGACTGTCACCTTTCCACACAGTAGGTTGATCTACCATGTAGATAATAAATGATGGTGAAGACTCCATGAAAAAAGCATGGAAATTTAATTGGAAATAAACTCAGATTAGAAGTGCATTTACAAACATTTGTTAAAAGCTAAATCCTTTTACGAGCCTAAGTGGCCCATTGGAGCCAGTGCTTATCTCCGGTTTCTGTATTGTTAAGCAAATGAGAGTCATTAACTCATCCTGGACAGGACACCAATTCGTTGCAGGTTAGCCCCAGCAGAAGCTAGTACTCAATTTACCGACCTTGGGAGGATGGAAAACTGAGTCAACTTTGGTGGAAAACAGAGTCACACAAATGTTCAACACTCGGCTGAGCCAGGGGTTGAACCCGAGACTTTATGATTAGAAGGCAGAGATCTTACCACTGTGCCAACCATGCCGCCATTACAGACATTTGTAAACTTTGAGAAATCTTGATGGAAAATGTCATAAAAGTGTCCATCCAACTATCGAAGCACCCCAGGAGGAATACTCCCATATATAAGCTATAAAGAAAAATGCTGCTCCTTTGGATATACTTTTTTGACCTTCTGATAATAAAATGAGTTGCTTTTCATGCCAAAAACTTTAATCAGGATATATAAAATACATATCACTCCTTTTGCCATCATAAACTGGGTAGTATTTCCAATGCTCAGAATACAAAATTTCAAACTGAGCCGTGCTTGCTACATCCATGTCTTGGAGCATTTGTGGAAGTGGTGGTGGTATTAAGAATTCAAAGACTGTTAAAATGATAACAACAACTTACCTAGCTTCAGGTTCGTCAAGCGAGTCCAAATTCTCACAAAGAGTGGAGATAATGCTCTCATACTTGTTGGGGTATTTACGGAAAATATCCTAAAGCAGAGATAAATACAGACACATTTAAGTATCTTTTGTTACAGGCAAGAAAGGGTTTTTCTCTAATTTGCACTTTTTAAATCATTTAAAGATCTTCTTCATTACTTGGAGGCAATTCTAATATATTTCTTTTGTCTGTATTCACTAGCTTGTAGTTCCTGGGGCCTCACTCAAGATTGGTCTGAAATTTTCCCATAAGAGATTTTCCTGAGTCTGAAATTATACCAGAATTTTATTTGGTTTTGTAAGCTGATATGGTGGGTGTTTGTCATGCTGGATTTGCTTGGTACAAATAGAAAAACAAAACAAGAAAATGGGACATAAAAAACTAGAACTAGAAAACAGCAAAGTTAACTTAGACACTGGACATTTCCTAAATTACACTATATTTACAATTAGTATAATTGTACATATCTCATTTTTTCAAATATTGTATAAGCTAAATAAAATTATAGATTGAGGAATATTTTTGTAAATGAAACTGTGAATATGTGAAATAAGAAAAAAAGTCTTACAGAAATAGACACTGCTAGCTGCATAAGCACGATAAAAAACATCGTGGGGATTTTTTTAGAATACTTGAAGTGATCTGGATGTTTTTTTAGGATGAAAATTTTAAAGCAAGGACTTCAGACTGTTTGGTTCAAAATGTAAGTAACTTCTTTTGGATCCCGCCCCAGCTGAAAAAAAAGCAGTGGTGGCCATGGGAGACTCATTCCTGAGTTTACTTAAAAAATCAAAAGAATTTCTTATGGCAAGGGAGTTGAGTAAAGTTAATTTGAACGAAGACAAATGGACATTAAAATGGGCCTCCAATTACGAAAAAGGTCTAATATGAAAGATCTGTACTGCTTTTTTATGCAATGACATCTGATGTGATCATCACAGTTATGAATGCAATTTAAGTAATTGCAAAAGGGAACCCTGAAAAAAATCAATGGAATTTTTTTCCTAACTTGCATTCATAACCACGAACATATAATATTAAGTTAAAGAGGTCCATATCTACTCTATATTTTATCAAGAAATGTAA
Source organism: Palythoa caribaeorum (assembly GCA_026546465.2). NCBI lineage: Eukaryota > Metazoa > Cnidaria > Anthozoa > Zoantharia > Sphenopidae > Palythoa > Palythoa caribaeorum. The sequence continues at coordinate 5,400 of JAOCNB020439891.1, forward strand.
CACACAAGAAATAAAAACAAATCAAAACTGAACTTTTTGGGTTAAATTTACTTTCATTATATAATTTCTAGTTGGTGTTAATAGTTACCTTGATTACAACAATAGCTTCCTGAACCACATAGTTGACCTTTGTTTGAATGAGATCCAGCAGTGTGCTTACACAGCGTTCTGCAGATTGCTACCAGGAAACAAAAAAAATCAATTGTTAGAGGGTAATTATGTAAGACCAGCACAATCACAGATCAGTACCAGTTAGCAAAACCTGCATACAATTTTCTTTTACTTGTTTAAACAGGACTAGTATGAAAATATCTGGCACAGCTTATTTATTTCTCTAGTTTGATACAAAAGCCTTGAACCTTGGCAGGGGGTTGAAAACGCGTGTTTAAGTTGAAGTTGTCAAATAAAAAGTATGAGTTGGGTGTCTTGTGAAGGTCATGTTTACTCTTTGAAGTAAAGCTGAAATTGCTGAGTAAGTTGCAGTGAAAACCAATGTGAGAAACAAGGCTAGTAAAAATCATTTGCGCTGTACGATACCTTGTTTTTATACCTCTGCTTGGGCTTCTGCTCACAAATACATAAAACTTTAATAACAAGCACACTGACTTAAAATAATTTTATCAGTAAAAGCTAATTAACAATAAAGTAAACAGAAATTAACTTGGCACTCATACCTCAACCTTGATTGCACAGCGACCAATAGCACGGACAGACTTTCTCACAAAATCGACATCAACTTCAGTAGCATACCTTGAGAAATTACAAATTCATTTATTAATAATAACTATCAATTAAAATAAACTGGTACAGAACCTGATAATATGGGTAAATACCTTAGATCAAATTAAAAAGAAAGTATTTTGAGACTGTTTACTGATATCAAGTCTGTCAGTGTATGTAAAAATGTGAGTATTTTCAAAACCTTAATTTATGTACCATGATTTGCACAATGATGGTTTTGTCTGATAAGTCATTTGATTTGATTGCTTAACAAAAAATATTACTAACCACTTTCTCTGAAAATGGCAAGTATGAGAAAACTTTTAAAGTTAATATTATACTACATAGATCCTGAAAACAATAACTCTTATTCATGTATATAATTTTATAATGCTTGATTGGAGAGTAAAAAGTCTGAGAAACAAAGCTAAGAAGCAAATGTTCATTGCCTAACGTACGTCAGTAGTTTCAAAAAGATTTAAAATTGGAGTTGGAAAATAAAAGGAATGCATCAGGTGTCTTGTAATATTCATACTTTGTCATCCAAGGTTAGCCATTCAAAATTTACACAGTTTCCAAAGTACAAAAATGCTGAATTGCGCTTTGGTGTCAATTAATTTCTCGAAAGGAAAAGGAACGTGGTGAGGCATGGGTCAGTTCACTGCGATTTTTCAAATGGTTATTCTAGGATTGAAGTGCTTGCAATTGTTTGGAAATTAACTTTCAGCAAAATTTTGTTGAACAAATAAAAAAGGCAAGTAATCATATCAAGACAATAACCAAGACCATGTATTACTTAAGTCTAAACAAGTTGTTGTTAAAATAAGGTTGGAAATTACCCTAACATTATGTGCGGTGCGCAATGCCTTATTTTGAAACCACAATTGATTTCTTTGAACATAAAAACACCGAGGAGCTTCATGGACTCCAACATAACTTAACTTAATAGCGTGGTGAGAAATCTGGTACCCTTTGGCTGTGGGCTACCACTATTTTGACCCTGACCTTTGGCTTACTTGCAAACACATTAAATAGTTCTCTCAAAAAACTAATCATCAAGAGGTCAACACTTACTCTTTCAATTCTGCGAGAGCCTGGGCAATATTCTGTTGGTTTGCAAGTCTGATCATGATGTCAAGTTTTTCTAGCTTCACATAGATGGGATCATTGTACTTCACAAAGAACACTTTCATCTCATTCTTCAAAATGTCAGGTCTACAGACAAAAACAAGGATAGAATTAACAAAGTTGTCATCCCCAGAATAGAATATAATAGAACTTTATTATATCCATTGCAGCCGTAGAGCTGAATTATGGACTATACAAAGATACAAAATATGCTTAAGATACTAAAAAACAAATTTTTTACATGGTTAAAATTCAATTCAATACATGGCTGTGTTGTGTATGATAAAACTGTTTTTAAATCTATAAGTGTGGCAGATGGGCAGATTAAAAACATGTTTGCTCCTAAGGGTCCTTAAATCATAATTGTGTGCTGGTAAAAGGCCTTGTAGCTTGTGGTTGGAATTGTTCACGATCTCTTTGAAAAGGTGTTCCGTTAACATTTTATGTCGCTCAAAGAGTGTGTCGATACTGCACTCATCAAGGGCTTCCCCAATAGAAAAAACAAAACAAAATTAGACCCATGAATCCTCACACACTAACCAACTCAACTAATCATGAAACTGCTACATTGCCAGAGTGGTGGTCCCTGATGGTGTAGTGGGTAGCACTTCTGACTACAAAACAGGGAGGCATGTGTTCAATTCCACTTCAGGGCATAATTTTAAATCAACTTTTTCTGACAAGTGTGCACATTTATTCCCAGTGATGCTCAAGCCTCATTCCCACCAATACAGACCTAACATCAAATCCCACCTTGGCCTAATACAGGACTGAGATTTGTTTCAATTTTTTCTCTCCAGATCCTCCACTTTTCCTTCCCCACAAAAAATCAACTCTCATTGGTTGTATTAGGATTTCACCTATAAGCTCTGATGGAGTTCGTTCTTCTGAGGTTGTATCTTACTTGCAAATTATCAACCTCCAACTTCTCCTTACATAACTCAAACAAAACAATAGAACTGGTAAATAAATGAGAAGCAAGGAATTGGTCATGACAAGTAATCATGAAATAAGCTGTGGAAGTTTAAATGCCAAATTCTCCCAAACTGCTTATATAGGAAGTATGGAACTCAGTTGCGAGAATTTAACAACACGTCATTTACCATGCTTTGGGCTCAAAGGGTTAATACACCTAAATTTCAAATAAAAAAATTTCCACAAAATGAAAATATTACAAGACGACTAAAAAAATTTAATACTTTAATCAACTGGGCCACTTTTGTTTCGTAACATCACAGTCAGAAGAAAGCCATCTGAGCCCTAATTCAGCCTCAGAAATATCACTAAATTTAAATAAAAACCAACTTAAAGATTATGCATTTTCCACTTTAAATGTCAACATACTCATAACATGAAATTACTATTCTTTTTTAAGGGAGAAACATGAGGCATGAGTAGATTGATATATTTATGTGCCAAGCACAAATATAGGCTGTAAATCATTTAACATTCAATAAAAATTAATCAGAACTTCTTATTGGGTTCAAACAATTATTTTTAATGTTCAATTGTACCTCTTTTGAACAATCAAGTTGATATTCCTGAGAGCCACATACTGCACTTCTGGCTCACTTGACAACAACGTGACTAGAACAGAAATGATTGAAGAATCAGTGCCACATAATTATTATACTAGTAGCTAAATACCAAATATTGCTTAAGGTATTTACTAGTGCATAAATCAATGTTTTGAAATGTGAAAATCGGCCTAAAAAGCTGACCTCCACTTATACACAGCCAAAAAATAAAATAACAAACTTTTAAAAAGTGTTGATTTTGGACCCAACATTGGGCAGTGCTCAAAACTCATTTTTTCTAGCACTAGTCACTGAGCTAGTGAGTATGAAAAAGTACTAGGCCATAAGTGGGTTGGTGGCCAGTAGGTCCACTTTTTACTAGCCCAACACCAAATTTTACTAGTCCCAGACTAATGGACTACCACTTGTACACGGTATCAACATATGTACGAGCATATACGGTATTAGACGCTAACGCTAACCAATGATTATGACAATCATTATAAGTCAAGAATGGTTTCATGCAGATTCATCCATTCAAGTTCAAGATTAACAAATGATTTTCAACTTTTTCCAAATGATTTCAAATTTTAAAAAAAATTTACAAGCTTTTGACCACAACTACAGCCCTTTTCACATTCGTCAGATCTACTGAGACTGTGATGGACTGGAACAGCTTGCATGCTGCATGAAGGAAGGAGGTACAAACTATCAAACATTTGGACAAATGTCATCACACAGCACATAAGCCATTCCAATCCATTGCAGTATCAGTAGATCTGACTAACAACAACAGGGCCACAGTTATGCTTAAAAGCATAGGAAGTTTATTCAATTTCAAATCATTCAAGAAAAGTTTTAAATCATTCTGCTCGTGATAATGATGTTAATATGATAATAATAATGACGATGATAACCTGAGCATCCCTGCCCCAAAATGTTGGGAGTCCCCCCCCCTGGGGGATGATAACAATAATTAGGATTATGATATTGATATTGGTGATGATGACGATGATGATAATAAAGATGATGAGAAAATAATGACATTTATAATGATGAGGCCAATGATAATGATAAATTACCACAATAGTAAATACTGCATCTCTCTTTTCCTGTTGTAGAGTTATATAAATATGGGGTTGAAACCCTATCAAGTTTGCTTTTCTTGGTATCAGACTGTATAACTGATTCACAAAGTCAATAAAGACTTACCAAGAGGAGGAGCTAATTTCTTCGTTAAACTTGTAATATAGCCTGACCCTGGAGCCATGAGCTCCATGTACTTCATCAGCACCTTCATTCATGAAATGAAACAAACAAAATCAGTCTCAAGAGGAAACAATTTTTAGTTTTACAAGCTCTTATCCATTTGTAAACCGAATTAAACCTTGCTCCAAAATTAAAATTTATGAATATAAAGTAAACTTTGAAAATTATTTTTAGTTTTTCATAATGTATTAAATTAAATATATATTTTGCTTTGCATATTGGACAAAGGTATGTTGTATGTACCTTGACAGCTGAAAGGACGACAGCAGCATTTGCATGAGAAAGTCTTGGTGTAACACGTTCACAGATGCTAGAAAATGAAAGTTTTAAAGCAATTTAATATGTGTAATGTGAGCAAATTAATAAAATTATTCAATTCATCAAAACTTTACCAATTAAGTAAGGTCTTGTGTACTGAAGACAAAACTAATACCTACAAAATCACTTTGTGCATAGATAGATCACTGTTAAATTGGATTCTCAGTGAATGAAGTAACTTAAACTTGGACTTTCCAAAGTAGAAAGATTTGACTCAAAGAAACAAAAAAAACTCTTTGATTGTTTTAACAAAAACAAATATTCAGTTGATAAATTGTCTTTCTAGCATTTTTTAAGTGCAATCTAGTTTTTCAACACATAAATTGAAAGTTATTCCCAGGGAAAAGGTAGCAGAGCAAAGGCTCGTTATTATCATATGACATGTATCTGGTTTGCATAATGCAATCCATTGCTATGGTTACAGACATCCTGTGACCTGTCTTAGCTGAAAAAGGTCACCTGGGATAGAGTTGGGCAAAATGGCAATTGGTCAAATGAAAAACATGTTGTTTTGTGTTTGTTTCTTGAGAATATTTTTACAAAACCTTTTTAATCTTCTGTCTTTTTATCTTTGGGCAGAAAAGAGCAGAAAAGTGCATGAAAAAGAGCAGAGACACAGCACTGCTGTGCTGTTCTGACAGAAGAACTCTGAAAATACAAACATATGTGAAATAGTAATCACCTTTGTGCTTCGCGCTCATCTTTAGGAGTAAACTGAGCCAGTGAATCCAGAATGAATATCTGACCCCATCTTCAACAAAAGAATTGAAAATTGTTTAAATAATATAACGGACCTGTATTTCCTGTTTAGAAAACAAAAGGGATCTTAGAAATCAAACATAGCTGAACAAAGATAACAGTACTTTGTTATAAAAACAGGCCATAATCTCTCAAATTTTTGGGCCACAGTCATTTTTGCCTGAATACTTTTGCCAAACATATGGTACCAAGACAATTACTGTATTAACATTTGCTCTTGTATAAGTTGAGGTTTTGAGACGTGAAAATCGGACCAAGAAACTGATCTCGACTTATACACAAACAAAAAATAAAATGACAAACCTTTAAAAAAATATCAATTTTGGACCCAATATCAACGTATACACGAGCAAATAAGGCCGTGTTACATGAGTCAACTTGCAATGGCAATTTCCCCACGCATCACCGTATCGTGGAAAACTGTTCCCCGTGTAACAGGTCGAAGACGATTTTCTGTGATACACTGGGCTCATGCAACATGTTAGGAGTTTTTGAATTAGTTTCAAAAACTTGCAACACAACACACAACATTGTTGTGCGGAAAATATCGTTGTTACAAGTTGTCTCGTGTAACACGGCCTATACAGTATCAAAGCGTGCTTGTGTAGTATAAAATGTAACTTTTCATAGCTAGTAAAATGTAAATGCATACTTGTTGCAACTTGCAGCCACTATTAATGGGCCCTAAGGTAAAAATAGTAGTGCAGGCATTATCCCTCACACCTATCTTAACCCTTTAAATCCCAAACACAACAATTGACATGTTGGTAAATTCTCCAGTTTCTGTAGTGTTAAGCGGATGAGAGTCACTGACTCCCCCTGGACAGGACACTAATCCATCGCAGGTTAGCCCCCAGCAGAAACTGGTACTCATTTTACCTACCTCAGGAGGATGGAAAGCTGTGTCAACTTTGGCAGAAAAGAAGGTCACACAAATGTTCAACACTTGGCTGAGCCGGGGATCGAACCTGGGACCTTGTGGTTATAAGGCAGAGATCTTACCACTGCGCCAAACACGCCGCCGTAGGATTTTCAAGGACTGTGTCAATCCTGCTTTTTCCACTTGATACGTTCATTATCTCACATAACCAGTTGCATTATTTTGTTTGAGTTGTGTAAAAAGGAATTAGATGTTGATAAATTTCCTGGGGCTGAAATGATTAAAGAGAAACTAAGCAAACACACGATTGTCCTTACTGAGCCATGTAATCAACACACCACGGTTACCAAACCACAATTTTTACGTACTCTGTACACTCATTCAGTGCTGTTAGAAGTTTGTTGATGGTCTGTGATGTCATTTCCATCATAGCAGCGGCAGTTGGTGAGGCATCTTGGATCTCAGACAAGGCAGCAACAGCATTGGCAACAACCTATAGACAAATAATAAAATGGCTCACGTATAAACATAACACATATTTTAAGATACCAGATGTTTCAGAGTAATTAATTTTAAGGATATAGCAGGCTTGTCAATGAGAGGCGTGCGATCGCTCGTGCACGCCTTATCACATGCCTAAAAGACGTCGGGGCGTGCAATCCATCGCACGCCATGGAGGATTGTTTTCTCAACTTGTACAACCTGGAGAAATTCATTTTCAAATGTCAAATAGTGCATATATTTGTATTCAAAATCTGAATGAAATCTTGGAGTATGTTCTGTAGACTCGTAAAACATCGATCTTTGAATTCTGAGTGGGAAGATCTTTCTCTTTTAGGTACAATCGGAGGAAACTTTGTCGCTAATTTATACTGCAGAAAACTGGCGCATGTCATTGCCTGCTAGTGCAATTGCCCACGCGAGACTGCAAGATGGCATCACATTACAGTAACAATTGGCACATACAGTGAATGTAATGTGCGTCGAAGACGTGAAAAAGATTGATAATAACAAAAGAGAAACATTTGTAACATGTATCATTACAATCATGTGGAAAAATACATCTAGTTCACAAGTTTGTCCGGTTGTGCAGTGCAGCGAATAAATTTCTTTTTTAATTTCAAATACAGCTGTTTAGTACATGTGGTTTCTCAATTCGGCCGGTATCGTGTTTAAATTTCCCAAACTTTGTGACAACGGGTTAAAAATGTCTCATTTTACTGGACATTGTAGCGTTTCTACCTTTGTTGATAACGAGTGTCGTACCATTTCGCCTGTTCGAAAAATAATCTATAATCGATGCGAAGCAACTACAAAGTGCACATGCCATCACAAGGTCATTTGATCTATTATCCAATCAGCTTTGCTGTTGCACGTGATTTCCAAATACTTGAACGTGATGCTTGTCACACTTTCTTGAAGGTGGAGGTTGCAGTGTTTGATTTTCGATTTAATACTTCAAATTGACTGATTAGTTCTACTGAAAACTTGAGGAATACAATCAGGAACTTTCAAGAGCTCATTTCAAGCACTAAATTTCAGGTTACTTTGTTTATATTTCATTTAATGGTCAGGATTACTTAAAAGGCAAATTTGCCATACGGTGAGTTATGTCACAGTGATAATAAGTCATTTCCGATCGTTTGCTGTTTCTGTGCGGCATTTGAAAACATAGCTCATACAATGTTTTGATTTTTAAGAGCCTTTTTTATATATTGCAAAACGTGGCATACTTTTTGCTGAAAACTAGGGGTCGACTTATACGGGAAATATGGTAATCGAAAACAGTTTTAAATGTTTTGATAGTACTTGAAAACGTGCAGTTAACTTTGTGCATGTAAAAGTATTAATAATTTAGCATGACAGAAGCCTTGGATGTTATTGTATTGATATGCTTTATTACCATTGGAAAGACTGGAATGTTAATTTGTGCCTAGACAGTATGGCACGTGTGGGCCTTGTATACTTGTTTTTTAAAAATAAAACTATCCTAGTTATATGTGGAAATTATCGTTCATATACTTTTGTTTATCTCAAGATTCTCTAGTTCATAGAGAGATTCGTTTTTCATAAAAATTGGCATTTGAGGTTGTTTATATTTCAGAAAAATCAAGGGAAGGTTGATGGTGACTTTGTAATAAACATATCGTGTGAAAATTGGCCTTGTGGACTGTTTTTAGACCCCCAGGTGACATCGTATGCATCGCACATCTCAGCACAGCTGAGGCGTGCGACGCACCCACGCCTGCGCTTTTTCTCATTGACAAGCCTGATAAGGGTTAATAATCTTGTTTATTTTTTTTATTTTTAGTAGTATTTTATTTCAGTAGATGAAAACTAAATAGTTCCATCGTTAACACTTAGTCCAAGTAGTCTGGTTTTTCAAAATAACCTGGTGACTACAGAATTTTGTTAAATACTGAAAATTAAATGTCTTATATTTATATGTAAACTGCCTTTGTAAGATTTGTGCTATCATATTTTATCATTTCAAAAACTCACATTGCCTACTTTCTCACTTCAAAGCAATTCTGTTAGTACTGTAATCAGTTTATGCTTACAGTACTGTATGTGTATATAAAAGATTTCTTGCAACAGTTAATGAGAAATTGATAGACATCCACAGTTACTATGACCAGGCCCTTTTGAATCCTGAAAAACAAACTTATAATATGGTATTAATGGTATCAGAGATTGATTGTTATTAAACTGAGTGATCGGAATATCTTTTTTTTTCACAGATCCACTGGTTCTCAATCTTCAATTCCTTCATGATGGTGATATTCCTTGTGGGGCTTGTTAGTATGATACTAATGAGAACCTTACGAAAGGATTATGCGCGATATAGCAAAGATGATGAGCTTGATGATATGGTTAGTATAGATGCAAAGAAACTTGCACAGCTTAATTTAGGAAAATATTATTTTCAAAAAACCATGAACGTGGTAATGAAATAGATACTGGCTTCATTCACGAACGTGGCTGGGGGGGGGGGGGGGGGGCGGGGGGGGGGGGGGGGGGGGGGGGGGGGGGGGGGGGGGGGGGGGGGGGGGGGGGGGGG